>MU130793.1:0-141710 GCA_015039435.1 Imleria badia
TGCATTCATATGTATTGTACCATCAATGTTTACATCAGAGCTTTGTTGAATCTTTGCGAACATGCGACGGGCTACTAGTTCGTACCTCGGAGTGAGTGCACTTGTTGGTTATCATTGGTGGTAGGGTGACTCGGAGTCGAAATGGGATGGTCGAGTGCATAGTACGGACTTGACCGAAGGGTGGTGACAATGAAGACGGGAATGGTACCGCGCGCAGCGGACGGTCCTTATTTGACAACGAACACTAAAGCTGGAATGACCCACATAGCAACCAAGGCCAGGGCTAACGTCTCGCAAGTTGTAGACCTCAGACACAGTACAAAGGGTACAAAGATGCCGGACAGGAGACAAAACACAGGTCAACGAAAGCGCAGGAGAAGGGTAATATACGAGTAATCAGGTTAGTCGCGTCAGAGTCTACTTACTGTTCCTTTCTCGTTCTCCCATCCTATTGATGGTCTTACGTAATCGGAAGATCGGAAGTTGGCAATGGCAGCGAGAAGCCTTGCTTATGCAATTACCTTGACGCAGACAAGGTGACGTCTGTGGGTCAATGCCTCGCTGCCCTGCAGACAAGGGACAGGTTTCTGGATTGCAGGGTGTCTCATCTGACTCGGATGACTCGGATGATGAAGCCGAATACTCAGACAAAGAGGTCTTTGCATTGCAGGGCGTCTCATCCGACTCGGATGACGATGACGACGCCGACTCCCGAGTACCCATACGACGAGCAAGGGAGCGATGGCATGCCAATTGACTCTGACGCTGGCGCCGAACCTACCCTCTCCGCGTCGACACACAAACCCACCAAAGCCGCAAGGGACACTAAAATCTTCGAAAAAGAACACATCCGACTCGGAGGAGGAGCGGACGTGCGGACGCAGCAAGGGTGCGTACTATTCTTCCAATGCTGCACAACTCGACTCGGGGGATGAGAAACCCAACGAGCTTCAGGGCAGGAGGTGCTTAGCTTACATGCCAAGGAGCGTGTATAGGTGACGCGGATTTACACATGTTGCCCTGAGAGGCTCAGCCTCACACTTTACGCCGTCGAAAGAGGTTGTATTGCTGCTGGGTTGGCCACACAGGAACCTTTGTAGTGTGCCAAGGTGACCTTGAAGCCATCGACCTCCACTTTGTAGCGGAACGGCAAGGCACCGAGTTGAACCTGGTACCTGATACATACACCCAACTTTATGGACCGGAGAGGAAGCTGGTCTAGTGTCTTCAATTCTTTACTATCTTGGTTCATAGTTGGTCGATACCACTGACCTTGTCGTCCTCCCCAGCATACATAGCATGTTCCAACGAACTACAAGACGCCAAGCATGTTCCTGCTACACGACGATCATGAGCACTGCCTCGAGCGTCTTTGTTGGCAGGGACCAGGGTTGATCAGTCTTTTATGTCTGATGTCGGGGGGAATGCGGCCGAAGCCATCCGAGTCGGCGTCGAGTTTTAATATCTTTCGTGGCTGACATCCCAGTGTCTCTAGGCTCCTTCACGTTCTCTCCTTCCCCTGGTTTTTCGGGTTGTGCTCGCCGCTCTCAGATGAACGTGGTCACACATGCGATGCTCTTGACATGACCGGGCGGTAATGAATCCAGGGTACTTTGGTTTTCCATCATTGCACGCTCAATCCGTTCCGTTCCAGGGGGTACGTCTGCACCATGAATGACACAGGCAGGGGGGCTCAAAGTATAAAAGATGAGTGTATGCACCGTTGGCCAGCAGGATCCCCTCGCCTCTAAACAGCTCTCTCACATCAAATCAACACCAACATGTTCATTCGCGCTTCTACCATTCTCTTCTCGGTCGTTGCCCTTGCTGGGTTTGCCACCGCTGCCCCGCCCGGCGTTGCAATTCGCCAAGTCAGCGAGTGCAACACGGGTAGCATCCAGTGCTGTGACAGCACCATAGCCGTGAGGTTTCTCTCATCGACGCCAGTGACCTGAAAAACTGAGGGACTATCATTTGACAGTCCGATTCCTATCTCATCAACGAGCTCTTCGGGTACCTGGGGCTCCCTGTGCCCGCTGGCGGTACCCAGGTCGGGTTTACGTGCTCCCCGGTCACCGTCGGTGGGAAAGGTAGTGGCAGCACTTGCGTCCAGCAGCCCGTTTGCTGCAACGGCAACATCTTTGTAAGTCCACTCTGTCACTCACATTTGTGTGTACATTGTCTGAGCGAATGGTTATGTAGAACGGTATCAGCACCGGCTGCTCTCCCATCACCATCAACGGTTGATTGCTCGAATTGGATGGCAATGTGCCATTGTAAATGTAAACATAAGATCGTGGTTTTGTCAAGGTAAAGGTAAAGGTTAAAAGATATTGTATGGGATATGCATATATGATGTACTGTGTTTGATTGATTGTTAGTATCGAGTCAAGTTGGATGTGCCAGCTTGAATTGGAAGCCTCGACGACGTCATTCGACTAATACTATGCTCGGTGGCGCATTGACCGACCGGTGCCTATGTGCGGCCAACTGGTCTCTAACTGTTTTGACCATTTACATGACGTCCGTCGTCGACGTTCTTGTCTCTTCGTTTTCCGACAATCCAACGTGTTGATCGTCAGATGTCTAACAGACCACTCGTATAGCATACCTCTGGACTCTGGACTCTATAAGGAATATACAGTTGATGCTGAACGGTGTCGAATTCCAGTTGATATGATCAATGTGCAGAATTACACACCGGGACGCACTCATCAAACATTACTATGGAGTACCACCACTAGTAAACGTGCTCAGGCTCACCTTGAATGACAGCCTGAGCCCGAGAGAAGCGCCTTGTCTTATAGTTTTGGGCATCTCCGTTTTGAGGTCCCTCACTATCCTAGACCAGCGACGATTAATCAAGTGTTCTGCAGGTGTTGGCCGCGTCAGAGTCTACTATCTCGTACCCCCAAATCGGCACCTACTCTCATAGGCAACCCGTGCATGAGCACAGGCTGCGGTGATTCGAAACTCCGCTTCGACAAGATGCTCGAGGAGTGACGACCAGTGTGACAAACACCACTTTCATATCTCGACAACTACTGGGTCGTTTTTGTTCATTTAACTTCAGAGACGTATATATAGCTTAGGAACTAATATGTGTGAACCAATGTGGTAAAAGTGCTGTGTATTTGCTGGGGTGCCGATTTGGGGGTAGGGGATAGTACAGTACCTTTCTCGTCTTACTCTCTTACGTAATCGGAAGATCGAAAGTGGGAGCGGGGAAACCTTTCCTAGGCCGCGATTTCCTCGACTCGAACAAGGTGACGAGGACGACAACGAGGACGAAGCCGAATATCCAGACGAAGTGGTGTTTACATTGCAGGTCGTCATCCGACTCGGATGTGATGACGGAGCCGAGTACGCATACGACGAGAAAGAGAGAGCATGCAAGTTGACTCCAAAGCCGACGCCAAATCTAGTACCTACCCGTCCGCGACGACATACAAACCCACCATAGCCGCACGCCGACACTAAAAAATCAAAATCATCCTCGAAAAAGCACACATCCGACTCGGAGGAGGGGGACGCGGGGACGCGGCAAGAGCGCGTACTATTCTTCCAACGCTCCACAACTCGACTCGGGGGCTGAGGGAGCCAACGAACTTGAGGGCAGGAGGTACTTAGCTTACAGGGCAAGGCGCGTGCACAGGGTATGTGTGGCCAAGATTTACACATGTTCAAGCTGCCCTGAGCTTCACATTTTACGCCGTTGAAAGAGGTTGTATTGCTACTGAGTTGGCCAGCACAGCAACCTTTGCAATGTACCAAGGTGACTTGAAGCAGCATCAACGTAATGGTAATAGCCTTACTCCTATACCATTTCCGTGCCTTCACAATGTTGCGCCAAGTCGAACCTGGTTCCTGACACATACACCCAGCTTTGTGGACCAGGCGAGGAAGCCGGTCTGCTGTCTTTAATTCTCCACTACCGCAGTCCACAGTTGGTCGATACCACTGACCTTCTCGTCTTCTCCAGCATATCCACCTTGCTTCAACGAACTACGAGCTACAGCCTAAGGGCGATCATGTGACTTCTAGTACTGCCCCGAGCGTCTTTGAACGATGGGGCCTGAGGCCTGGTTGGTCAGTCTTTGACGTCTGATGTCGGGGGAAATACGGCAAAACCGATCGCCGAGTTTTAATATCATCTTTCGTGGCTGACATGCCTGTGTCTAGGCTCCTTTACATTCTCTCTTTCCACTGGTTTTGCTAGGTTGGGCTCACCGCTCTCAGACGAACATCTTCACCTATGCTATGCTTTTGACATGACTCGGCGGTAATGAATCCAGGGCACTTTGTCTTCCATCATCGCATGTTCAATCCATTCCTTTCCAGGGGACACATCTGTGCCATGGAGGACACACGCATGGGGCTCAATGTATAAAGGATAGTGCATGCATCGTTGGTTAGCAGGATCTTCACTCCCTTCATCGTCTCTAAACAGCTCTTTCACATCCAATCTTCCCCAACATGTTCGTTCGCGCCTCTACCATTCTCTTCTTTGTCGTCGCCCTTGCTGGGTTTGCCATCGCTGCCCCGGCTATTCTTGACATTCGCCAAGTCACCGAGTGCAACACGGGTAGCATCCAGTGCTGCAACAGCGCCATAGACGTGAGGTTTCTTGTCAACATTGATAAGCTGAAAACACTCACGGGCTATTTTGTAACAGTCCTCCGCCTCTTTAATCAACGAGCTCTTCGGGTTGCTGGGGCTGCCTATGCCTGCTGGCGGCACCCAGGTCGGGTTTACGTGCTCCCCGATCACCATCGGTGGGCAAGGTAGTGGCAGCACTTGCGTCTCGCAGCCTGTTTGCTGCAATGGCAACGTCTTTGTGAGTCCATCCGGTTGCTCACATTTGGGTGCACCTTGTCTGAACGAATGGTTGTGCAGAACGGTATCAGCACCGGCTGCTCTCCCATCATCATCAACTTTTGATTCCTGGAGATGGGTGGATGTGCTATTGTGAATGTAAATATAAGATCGTCGTTTTGTCTTGGTAAAATGGTTTAAAAATATGTGCTATGGATTTGGATATGTGATGTACCAGGTTTGATTGAATGATATATTATTGTCGATTTCCAGTCGAGTTGAACTTGCTAGCTTGAATTGGAAGCCTCGACGACGCATGCCAACCGATGCAGATGCCAATTGGGACGATTATGTCCAGGCCAGTTGGGCGCATTAGTAAACTCAGGCTTAGTCTTCCAGTTGATGTGATCAAGGAATTATACACCGGAGTGCATTTCTCAAATACCGGTCAACGTGCCCACTAATGACTCGACAGCAGCCTCTCACGTACTGTGGGACATCCGAGGCCGAGGTCGTGATTACCCTGGATACCAGCGACGTAGAATCTAGATTGATTGGCTGAATCGAGTGCAACGTACTACCACTTTGGCTTGTGAAGCTCATTCCTTTTGTGAAGCGTCTTTTTCCCCTTTGCCCCTCTGACACTTTGCAATTCATCGAACTTCTTTTTCGCATATCTCCGCGCTTCTGCGTCGTCGACAAGCTCATCCACCAAAGTCCGCTTCCGATGTGCACGTGGAAGATTGTCGGTGCTTGCGGTACCGAAAGGCGTGGTAGTCGGGAGGATTGTCCCAATCTAACAGGAAAGGAAGGTCTGTTGAGCGAGCGAGCGAGCAAGAAAGACGGACGAGAGATTCAGAACGCGCACTGCGAAGTGTTTTGGCAGGCCTTTTATGCCCTTGCCCTCACCGTCGTCTTTCCGGTAAAATCGTTTGGGGTCTAGCCGATTCCGTAGGCGGAGTGCTTCGACATCACGATGTAACCGGGGCAAGTCTGCTTCCGCCGGCGCGGGGAGGTCGAACCAGCCTGGGCCGGTCGTTTTGTTCTTCAACTATATCCAGGAGTTGAGAGCTGTCTCATCAAACAGTAGATATGTCTTACCGCCTTTCTCTCCTTCCTCGTTAATTGCTTGCAATGTGCGTTTGGATCCTCGGGTGGTGCTGGTATAGATGCTAAAGAGGATACAACCTCTGCTTGTGCGACGTCTGGATCGCGCACCGACGTCGGAGCTTGGTGACGGACCTTGCCAAACTCGAAGTACGGCGAAGGGAGTACGCCAGGATCAAGAGGTGGCAGCGGTCTACAACCCATACACAAGTCAGATGCTGCGGCAAACACAACCCACCACACGTACGTCTCCTCTTTCTCTTTCTCCCCGTCGCCAATCTTGATGACGTCCTGCTCTCCAAACCCAACCGTCTCTCTCTCTTCTTGCAACATTTTCACCCTCTGAGCCTCTTCGCGTGCATTCCGTCTTGCTTGGTCGAGCAATGACTGGAGGTATTCCGGCGTAATTTCCTCTCCCTCGTCTGACATGGCATGCGTTGATCGAGGTGCATATGCGTCTCCTTGAAGTTTTGAAAGCAGATTGTCTTACGTAATCCGACACTGACCGAAAAAGAGGTCTCAAGCTCAAACCACTGGCACGCAAGGAATTCGCATCTTGTGATCCAGCCTGTGATGCAGACGAATGTCTTTACTTCAGAGGTGGATTCAAACCTGGAGACGGAGCCAATCCGTCGTGCTCACAGTACTATGTAAGCGTCGGTAAGTGACACTACAAACGCATTACACAATTTACAAGTTGAATTTACGGGCATCCGAGTCGACAAAGCTCACGCGTTGAAACGAAACAGCGCGACAGGCTCATCAATCATCGTGTCGAACTCTGGCAACGAGGACTGTGACGAACAAGTGGTCAAGAAGCCAATACTCAGTTCAGCAGGTCAGTGGTTAAACACAAAGTGCACGTCTGTTGTTTGTGAACATCTCGTGAAACAAAGGCGATGTATTCCGGCGGGCCGGCGACGCTTGGATGTAAGGGACATTCTCTGCATGTTGCCTGTGAGGTCTTCGACTCCGGATGATGATTTAGCCAGAAAAACTGAAATTCCGGATGAGTTAGCGCTCAAAGAGTTCGAGGATGAGAAGACAAACATGGGTCAAAACTAGCCCACTTGCAAAGGGCCACTTCCAATGGAACCACATTCCGTATCCCAACCCAGGTTCCGAGTTCATGGACCCTGACGGTTCCGTTTGAAGCCTCACAGTTCCGGTTTACGTTCCCAGCAGTTACTCGTACGCCCGCAGGCCCCACACCACCCAGACAATGTATTTATCCTCCCGTCTATTTTGTTGGACCAAGCCTCGAAGACATCATGCTCCGCCGTGTAGACCCCTTCATGTCCCCGTATAAACCCTTGGTCCGAGAATTATGTCCTGGGTGATTACTAGTTTCTCCAGGTCCGTAACTTCAAGCATCACCCTTTGCTATCTGCTACCTCAATCCATAATGCTGTCTATTTCTCTGACAATGCACCCAGTATGTAGTCGTCGAGCTGTTGAGCAACCTGGATTTGCGCGTACTTACTGTCGAAGTCACGCTGACGACCCTTCGAATGACAGACGGGACTGTCGGAATCGCCCAGGTGATATTCTAATCGCGTGCAGATTGGCAAGGCGAACGCCCAACCTGTACCATCCCAACTCTGAATATTGTATCTGGGGGAGATATTGCAGGACGACGCTACTGTCGAGTCGAACCAAACGTTGCATGGCCTCACCGACAAAAAAAGTGGCGTTCTTGTCTGTGCCAAAGCATCACACCTTCTGAGTTTCGGGTCCAGCACACGCTGCGGACGTACTGTACACACCGATGTAGACGTTGCTCCTTGACGACGCGTTCAAACTCATACCACATGCCAGGCATCGGTTTCCTATACCCGTCATTTACGCACGCAGCATACGGGCAAAACGGAATATCTGGCACCTTTTCAGCAGGTATCATGGAGTCAATGAGAGGACGTAGTATATCGCACTCGCAACGAGAGGCATCTTTTCTTTCGATCTTCTGGCGACCCTGACCTGAGGCCGTGGTTGGAGATCACGATCGCGTAAGATTTAAACGGATGCTATCATGACAAAAATGATTAACCAATGCGTGTCAATGCGGCTCGGGAGAACGTCCGAGTCCGTGATAGCGCACCCGTCTCGAGCTTTGCAGGCAGGATCATTGTCGCCACCATGATTGCCTCGGTGCCATTGTCGTGGTTCCTGTGGTCTGTTGGAGAAAAGTGCTACAGTGACTATTATTCAATATTCAATGAGTTGTCCGCGACAACTACGCTTTAGATCTTGGAGCTGTGCCACTTTGACCGCTCGGCTCAGGCTTATCCTGATCGTCTTACGTAATCCGACCATCGGACTCCGGAAGTGAGAAACTTTGCTCGTGCAGTTTCCTTGACTCGGACAAGGTAAGCATCTGTCTACTGCCTCGCCACGACGCCGCCATGCAGACGAGGAAGCGATGTTTGGATTGCACGGTGTCTCATCATCCGGACGACAACGACGATGAAGTTGAGTGCCCAGACGGAGTGTTTGCGTTGCATGACATCTTATCCGACTCGGGCTCAAACGACGACGAAGCCACCCATATGGCGAGCAAGGAAGCGATGGTATGCAAGTAGACTCTGACGCCGAACCAACCCCGTTCACGTCGACAATACGAACCCACCAAAACCGCATGCGACACCAAAAATTCAAAATCGTCCTCGAAAAAGGGCACATCCAACTCGGGGCAGGGGGAGACATGGGGACCCAGCAATGGCACCTACTATTATCCCAACGCCGCACAACTCGACTCGGAGAACGAGTAAGCCAACAAGCTTGGGAAGCAAGAGGTGCTTAGGCTACAGGCCAATGCGCGTAAGGGTCACCTGTGCGACGAAGATTTACACATGTTGCCAGGCTGTGCCTCACACTTTACGCCCTTGAAAGAAGCTGTATTGCTGTTGGGTTGGCCACACAGGAACCAAGGTGATCTTGCAGCCATTGACCTCCAGTTTGTAACGGTAAGAGCCCTACTCATATACCATTTCCGTGCCTTGACAATGTTGCGCCGAGTCGAACCTGGTACCTGATACTACATACACCCAACTTTATGGACCGAGCGAGGAAGCTGGTCTAGTGTTTTCAATTCTTCGCTATCTTGGTCCACAGTGGTGACCTTGACCTCTTCCCCAGCATACCCGCCATCATGTTCCAACGAACTAACAGAAGCCAAGCTTGTTCCTGCTACACAGCGATCATGTGTTTTCCAGTACTGCCCCGAGCGTCTTTGTTGGCAGAAGGATGGGACCTGAGTTGGTCCGTCTTTTCTTTTAGGGGGGAATGCGGCAAAATCCATCGGCCGAGTTTTAGTGGCTGGCACGCCTGTGTCTAGTCTCCTTCATACTTTGTCCTTCCCCTGGTTTTACTGAGTTGTGCTCACCGCTGTCAGACGAACATGGTCACATGTGCGATGCTCTTGACACGACTCGGCGGTAATGAATCCAGGGTACTTTGTCTTTCCATCATCGCACGCTCAATCCGTTCCTTTCCAAGGGGTGCGTCGGCGCCATGCAGGACGTAGGCAGGGGATCTCGAGGTATAAAAGATGGTTGTATGCATCGTTGGCCAGCAGGATCTCCACTTCCTTTATCGTTTCTAAACAGCTCTCTCACATCGAATCAACACCAACATGTTCGTTCGCGCTTCTACTATTCTCTTTTCGGTCGTCGCCCTGGCTGGGTTTGTCACCGCTGCTCCGGCCACCCTTGAACTTCGCCAAATCAACATGTGCGACACGGGTAGCGTGCAGTGCTGCGACAGCACCATCGAGGTGAGGTTTCTCTCATCGACGCCATCGACCTGAAAACACTCAGGAGCTATTTTGTGACAGTCCTCTTCCGAACTCATCAACGAGCTCTTCGGGTACCTGGGGCTCCCCATTCCCGCTGGCGGTACACAGGTCGGGTTTACGTGCTCCCCGGTCACCGTCGGCGGATCTGGTAGTGGGAGCACTTGCGTCCAGCAGCCCGTTTGCTGCACTGGCAACGTCTTTGTGAGTCCATCCTGTCGCTCACACTCCCTTTCACCTTGTCTGAACGAATGGTGTACAGAACGGTATCAGCACCGGCTGCTCTCCCATCACCATCAACGGTTAATTGCTGGAATTCGATGGCAATGTGCCACTGTAAATGTAAACATAAGATCGTGGTAAGGTAAAGGGTTAAAAATATGTGTTATGGGATATGGATGTACTGGGTTTGATCGAATGAATGTTATTGCTGGTATCGTGCCAAGTTACTCCCACTGATTTGATCGACGGCCCGTCGCGACAATCATGTTAGTTCCCGTGCTGAGCGCCCGTTGTTGACGCTCTTTTTCTTGCAATCCAATGCATTGATCGTCGAAAGCGAGACAGACTCATACTTGTATGTGCAACCTGCAAGGATTTCATGTCCTCCAGTTGATGTAATCAAAGTGGTGAAGAGCAGAATCAGACTCGGACTCGGACTCGGACGACCACGAAGCCGAGTGTACATGCGACAAACGATGAAGCGATGGCATGTAAGTTGACTCTGACGCCGACCGAACCCTGTCCACGTCGACACAAAATCCGACTCAGAATCGGGATGAAATGTAGATACGCAGCAAGGGCGTATAGTATTATTCCAATGCCGCACAAATCGACTCGGAGGACGACCAACGAGCTTGAAGAGCAGGAGGCGCTTGGGTTACGGGCCAATACACGTGAACGTGAGGGTGACAAAGATTTACACATGTTGCCCTGAACCTCACATTTTACGCCGTCAAAAGAAGTTGTATTGCTGTGGGTTGGCCACACAGGAACCTTCGTAGTGTGCCAAGGTGACCTTGAAGCCATCGACCTCCAGTTTGTAATGGTAATAGTAGCCCCGCTCCTCTACCATTTTCGTGCCTTGACAATGTTGCGCCGAGTCGTCCTGGTACCCAAGTCTATGGATCAGGCGAGGAAGCTGGTCTAATGGCTTTAATCCCTCACTATCCCTGTCCATAGTTGGTCGATACCACTGGGCCTATGTTCCAACGAACTAAAAGAAGCAACCCTTATTCCTCCCACACGGCGATCACGTGTATTCCAGTACCGGCCCGAGCGTCATTGTTGGCAGAACGATGGGACCTGGGTTGTCAGTCCTTTATGTCTGATGTCGGGGGGAATGCGGTAAACCCATCGGCCTCGAGTTTTAATATTTTTCGTGGCTGGCACGCTTGCGTCTCTCCTTCCCCTGGTTCACATGTTGCCCTGAGCCTACACTTTACGCCGTCGAAACAGGTTGTATTGGTTGGCCACACAGGGCCCTTTGTAGTGCCGTTCCAAGGTGACCTTGAAGCCATCGACCCTACTCCTGTACCATTTTCGTGCCTTGACAATGTTGACGGCGAGGCGCCGACTCGTCATAATCTGGAACCTACCATACGGAGAAGGAAGCTGGTCTAGTGTCTTCAATTCTTTACTATCTTGGCCCACAATGGTTGATACCACTGATCTTGTCGTCTTCCCCAACATACCCACCAGGTTCCAGCGAACTACAAGACGCCAAGCTTGTTCCTGCTACACGGCGATCATGAGTACTGCCTCGAGCGCTTTGTTGGCAGAACGATGGGACCTGGGTTGGTCAGTCTTTTAGGTCTGATGCCTGAGGAATGCGGCCAAAGCCATCGGCGTCAAGTTTTAATATCTTTCGTGGCTGACATCCCTGTGTGACTAGGCTCCTTCACACTCTCTCCTTCCCCTGGTTGTTCGGGTTGTGCTCACCGCTCTCAGACGAACATGGTCACATATGCGATGCTCTTGACACGACTCGGCGGTAATGAATCCAGGGTACTTTATCTTTCCATCATCGCACGGTCAATCCGTTCCTTTCCAGGGGGAGCATCGGCGCCATGCAGGACACAGGCAGCGGCCCGGGGCTCGAGGTATAAAAGATGATTGTATGCATCGTTGGCCAGCAGGATCTCCACTTCCTTTATAGTCTCTAAACAACTCTCTCACATCGAATCTACACCAATATGTTCGTTCGCGCCTTCACCATTATCTTTTCGGTCGTCGCCCTTGCTGGGTTTGTCACCGCTGCTCCGCCCGGCGTTGCAATTCGCCAAGTCAGCGAATGCAACACGGGTAGCATCCAGTGCTGTGACAGCACCATAGCCGTGAGGTTTCTCTCATCGACGCCAGTGACCTAAAAAACTAAGGGACTATTATTTGACAGTCTGATTCCTATCTCATCGACGAGCTCTTCGGGTACCTGGGGCTCCCCGTGCCCGCTGGCGGTACCCAGGTCGGGTTTACGTGCTCCCCGGTCACCGTCGGTGGGACTGGTAGTGGCAGCACCTGCGTCCAGCAGCCCGTTTGCTGCAATGGGAACGTCTTTGTGAGTCTATCCTGTCACTCACACTCGCATTCACCTTGTCTGAACGAATGGTCGTGCAGAATGGTATCAGCACCGGCTGCTCTCCCATCACCATCAACGGTTGATTGCTCGAATTGGATGGCAATGTGCCATTGTAAATGTAAACATGAGATCTTGGTTTTTCGTGGTAAAGGTAAAGGTTAAATATGTGCTATGACATGTATATATCACGTACCGGGATTGATTAAATGATTATTGTTGTTGCCAGTGGTAGTATCGTATCGAGTTTGAAGTTCACCTCACAAGTTTGAATTATAGCGTGCCTCGACGACTCCATCCGACATGGACCGACTGATGCAGATGCAGTGTGAACTCTAACTGATTTGATCATTTACTTGACGGCCCGTCGCGACGATCATGGTAGCTCCCGCATTGAGCGCCCGTTGTTGGCATTCGTATGCGAAGTCTGACTGACTCATACTTGTTTGTGCAATCTGCAAGGAATTCACGGTTGATCGTGCTGAACGGTGTCCTCCAGTCGATGTAATCAAAGTGATGAAGAGCAGAATTACACACCTGGACGCACTTATCAAGCAGATACGGACTGACCTCGAGTGTATGAAACGGTATGCCGAACGTTCATGGCTGTGCGAAAGCATCACGTATTGTGAGCTTCGTGTCCGGAACACGCTGTACCGATTTCGACGCGGTGCTCCACGAAGACGCGTTCTAGTTCATGCTGGCACTGGCAGGCATCGGCGCTTTCTTGGAGCTGTACGACAATGCGCATCTTTCCAGGATCTGGGCCGTGAAATTTCCAGATTACATCTAGCCGAGTCTTTCAACATGGTCTCGTACTTTACCTTTCTCTCGCCCGGCGAGTCAAGTCCAAGTCCACCCCTGTCCCATCGATTTATATTACGTAATCTGAAGGTCAGAAGTGTAACCAACAGAAACGAGGATCCAGCGGTGTTTGGATTGCAGAGTGTCTCATCTGACTCGGACTCGGACTCCAACGACGATGAAGCCAAATACCCAGACGAAGAGGTGCTTACATTCCAGGGCGTCTCATCCGGCTCGGATGATGATGATGATGACGAAGCCAAGTACGCATACGGCGAGCAAGGAAGCGATGACATGCAAGTCGACTCTGACACCGACCTAACCCACCCCGTTCACGGTGACTCGACACACAAACCCACTAAAGCCGCACGCGACACTAACAATCAAAATCATCCTCGAAAAGCACACATCCGACTCGGAATCAGAGGAGGAAGAGACGTGGGTACGCAGCAAGGGTGCATACTATTCTTCCAATGCCGCACAACTTCACTCGGAGGACGAGGAAGCCAACGAGCTTGAAGAGCAGGAGGCGCTTGGGTTACAGGCCAAGGCACGTGCATCTGTGACGCAGATTACACATCTTGCCCTGAGAGGCTTAGCCTCACACTTTACGCCGTCGAAATACGCCGTATTGCTGTTGGCCAAACAAACCTGTGTAGTGTGCGAAGGTGACCCTGAAGCCATCGGCCTTCAGTTTGTAACGGCAATAGCCCAACTCTTATGCCATTTTCGTGCCTTGAAGACGCTGACGCGGCAAGGCGGCGAGTCGTCATAACCTGGTCCTGATACATATATGTACCCAGCTGTATGGATCTAGCGAGGAAGCTGGTCTAGTATCTTCGATCTCGATCCACACTTGGTCGATACCACTCGCCTTGTCGTCCTCCCCAACGATCATGACCATGTGTCGTCCAGCACCCCCCGGCGGCACGATGGGACCTGGGTTGGTCGGTCTCATATGTCTGATGTCGGTGGGAATGCGGTAAACCCATCGGCACCGAGTTTTAATATTCTTCATGGCTGGAATGCCCGTGTGGCTAGGCTTCTTCATACACTCTTCTTCTTTCCCCGGTTTCGCGCGGCCTGGGCTCACCGCTCTCAGATGAACGTGGTCACATATGCGATGCTTTTGACATGACTCGGCGGAAATGAATGCAGGGTACTTTGTCTTCCATCATCGCACATTCAATCCCGTTCCTTTTCAGGGGGCGCGTCTGCGCCATGAAGGACACAGGGGTGCTCAAGGTATAAAAGACGGGTGTATGCATCGCCAGCCAGCAGGATCTCCGCTTCATCGTCCCTATACAGCTCTCTCGCATCGAATCAACATCAATATGTTTCTTCGTGCCTCTATCATTATCTTTTCGGTCGTCGCCCTTGCTGGGTTTGCCACCGCTGCCCCGGGCACCCTCGAGCTTCGCCAAATTACCGAGTGCAACCCGGGTAGCATCCAGTGTTGCAACACTGCCATAGACGTGAGGTTTCTCTCGTCGACATCAGTATGCTGAAAACACTCGGGCAATTTTTTGACAGTCTAATACCTATGTCATCAACGAGCTCTTTGGGATGCTGCGGCTCCCATTGCCCGCTGGCGGTACCCAGGTCGGGTTTGCGTGCTCCCCGCTCACCATTAGTGCGATTGGTAGTGGCAGCACTTGCTTCTCGCTGCCCGTTTGCTGCACTGGAAACGTCTTTGTGAGTTCATCCTGTTATTCGTATTTGCGCGCATCTTGAATGAATCGTCGTGCAGAACGGCATCGCCACCGGCTGCTCTCCCCTCAGCATTCCCTTGTGATTGCTCGAATTGGACGGCAATGTACCATTGTAAATGTAAACATAAGATCGTGGTTTTTTCTTGGTAAAAGTTAAATATGTTGTTATGGTTATGGGTTATGGATACTTATGTGGTCGCGGTGTATTTGGATTGTTCGATTGATTACATATTATTGTTGGTGTCGTGTCAGGTTGAACTTGCAAGCTTGAATTAAGGCTTGCCTCGTCGATGGCATCCGCCATGTTGCACATGCGGCAAATAGGTAGAACAGAACATCAAACACCTTTTCAGCGTGTATCACGATGTTAGCGGGTTGAGATTGATGCGAGGAGGATCGTGACGTAGCATACCGCACTCGCAACGAGAGGCATCTTTTTCTTCCAGTATCCCACCGCCATTTCCTTGTGGCCCTGGTTTCTCTCCAAGTCTAAAACGGATGCAATCATGACAGAACGACGGGCCAATGCGTGTTGATGCGACTCGAGAGAATGTCCGCAATCATGATCGCGCACCCATTTTGGTACAGGTCCTTGAGCTTTGTCTTCCGCGGTTCGATTTAATGACCATCTCGTACAAGTCAAACAAGGAGACTTTGGGACGAGCAGGTGCCAATGGGTCGGCGGGACCAGGCGGGACTGGGGCCGAGCGCGGGTTAGAGCCATTGAAACGAGGACGCACTCGGTTTGAAGCCAAGGGGTGAACTGGCCGCGATAGTTACGATGCCGACACTCGCAAACCTTGGGTCTGTGCTCATGTTTCGTGATTCTCCGAGCGCTGTTCCAGTGTTCCTGGATTCGTCCGCGACTCATCTGCACTTTCTTGCAGCAGTGCGACGCTGCGCGTCTTGACAGTGATATGTTTGCGTACTCTATGACGCCGATATGTTCTGCGAGCAGCCGTACCTTTCTCTCCTATCCCATTCATTGTCTTACGTAATCGGGATCGGGAAGTGGCAGCAAAGAAACCTTGCTCATCCAATTCCCTCGACTCGAAACAGGTGACGTCTATCCAATGCCTCGCCGCCATGCAAACGAGGAAGAGCTGTTGGGATTTCAGGGTCTCTCCTCTGACTTGGACGACAACGACGATGAAGCCGAGTACCCAGACGAAGAAGTGTTTGCGTTGCAGGGCGTCTCGGACTCGGACTCGGGCTTAGACGACGAAGACGCCAAGTACCCATACGACGAAGGAAGCGATGGCATGCAAGTCGACTCTGACGCCGACGAACCCACCCCAACACGCAAACCCACCAAAACCGCACGCGACACCAAAAAATCAAAATCGTCCTCGAAAAAGCACACATCCGACTCGGAATCATCGGAGGAGGAAGAGACGTGGGGTCACAGCAAGGGCGCGTACTATTCTTCCAATGCCGCACAACTCGACTCGGAGGACGAGGAAGCCAACGAGCTCGAGGAGCAGGAGGCGCTTAGGTTACAGGCCAAGGCGCGCGAGGGTATGTGTGATGAAGATTTCGGACTCGGAGATGTTGTGGAGGGCGACTTCGAGCAGCCCGAGGCAATGTATACTCATTGTCTTGTCGTGCACGCAGCTGCTGAGCAGAGATATCTAGGGAACCAGAGGAGTTGCCAAATCCACCTCCAATAAAGGTCCCCCAAGACAAGCAGTCTATCCTACGCACTCTCGAAAAGGAATCCCCCGAAACACTCGCACTCGCGAGAGACTGGGATGACACAGCCCACAACCTCGTCGAGACAAGAGCCCGAGTCGAAGCGTAAGTACTCCCTTTTCTCACACCGCGCCACCCCAGTCACCTTCACCAGCCTCAAGAACGCCGAATCCGATGTCGAACTCGGTCTGCAGCACATGTACTACCGTACGTGCCTTTCCACCTCACCGATACTGACGTTTGGTATATTCACCGCTCTGTCCGAGTAGAAGCCCTGCTCACGTACGCCACCACGCTCGCCTTTTACCTCCATCTACGTGCCACGGCGAAATACGCGGCCCGTCCTCAACTTCTCCGTCGGCATCCCATCTTGAAGCGTCTTCTCGCCCTCAAAGAAGGTATCAACACGCTCGAGAACCTTGGCATCGGGCAAGACGTCTCGGAGGATGACGAGGACGGCGAAGACGAAGAAGACGCGTTGACGGACGAAGAAGAGGAAGACGGCGACCTCTGGTCGCTCATCAAGAAAAAAGGCCTCGAATCAAGCGAACTCGCCGACCTCCTCGAGGACGCGGGCGTTTTTGCAATGCACAGCCCAAGCCCAAGCCCGCCGCCTTCCGCCAAGAAACCGAAACCAAAACCAAAACGCATCATCACGACGAAAAAAGAACACGATGCCGAGAGCCGTCCAAAGAAGAAACGCAAGCGTTCCGCGGGCATCTACGACTCCGATCAAGGCACCCAGGGGCATGCCGAGAGCCGTCCAAAGAAGAAACGCAAGCGTTCCGCGGGCATCTACGACTCCGATCAAGGCACCCAGGGGCCCGTGTTCGATCTCGTCGAGCCCAAATACACCCGTGCATCGCGGAAGCACAAGGTGGCGCCTGTCGTGGACACGGTCGCGGTTGCAGATCCGTTTGGCGAGGTGACCGCGCTTGGTTACCACGACTTGTCCGACAAACAGGCTCGGAAGAAGTCGCTTAGATTTCACGTGTCTCGTATTGAGTCGTCTTCGTCCCGCCGGACGGACGCGCGTGCGAATGCTGTCGGCGGGGACGATGACATTCCATATAGGGAGAGAAAGAAGGAGCGAGAAGCTAGGCTGGAGAGGGAGAAGGCAAGAAAGAAAGAAAAGGGCCAGCTGGGTGCGGGAGGGGATGACCTCGATGATGTCGATCCAGAAGTTGACGCGGAGCAAAAGAAACGCAAGAGAAAACGTGCACTGGGTGACGAGGATGCGGAAGAAGATGTAAGCGGTGCGAATGGATACTACGACCTCGTGAAGCAGGCCGCTGCAACAAAAAAGGCACGGAAGAAGGCCGAGTATGAAGCCGCTACAGCACGGTGCGTTGTCGTGCATCTCGTTGTCACTGTCGGCGGGAACTCATCCAACATTGCTAGACCGGAGCTAGAGCCGGAGAATACCTCAGGCCCACGCTCTGTCACACGCGCAATTCTCAAAAACAAAGGTCTCACACCCCATCGTTCCAAGGCCGTCCGGAACCCTCGCGTGAAAAAGCGTCAAAAGTTCGAACAGGCAAAGAAGAAAGTGGCTTCGCAGAAAGCTGTTTACAAAGGCGGTATCGGGGATGTTTCGAAATACAGCGGTGAACAATCGGGTATATCCAAGGTGGTTAAAAGTGTCCGATTGTGAATACGATCAGGATAGTGGATGGTGGATTACAACGGAAAAAAAAAGGTCGATAATACCCTGAATCAACTGGGTTTGAATGGAATGAGGGATAACCCGATAACAGTGCAAATGTAATATCTGACAGCAAAACTAGAGACCACCGCGGACAACGGCGACTCGAGAAAATAGCAATGTGCAAACTTTGAGGAAGACAAAGCAACCGAGGAGTCGCGACAAATCAAAACAATGTGAGTGGTCAAAAATATCCAGCGAGAAATTCAACAACAGATAATAATAGCATACGATTTACACGAGCTCTGATGAGCCCTCGGAGTCGGGAATATGGTATTGATAACATAGAAACGATATTGACTATGAGGTCAAATACTAAACGCAATAGGATGCCGGTCAGATCGGAAGACAAGGGAAGACAGGGGATCTCACACTGACCATAGAATCGGGTGCATGGACGCCGTTACCATTGCCATTGACCGATGATTTAGTAATCGTGGCATCCGCAGGAGGCGTGCGGCGAGAGACGGTGTTGCTCATTTCATGGAATGTAGGACCCTTGATAAGTGCTTGGTCGTAATCGCGCCGGATCATTCGGGAAAGCTCTTTGGTCTCTTCGTAGGCGTAGCTGTATTGCTCAAGGCCCTCGATGCAGTTCTGCACTTCGGGCCGACCGAGGCGAGCTAAAAAGAAGCCGGCCTGGATGATACTGACGTGCATGACAGCAGGATCCAATTTCTAACGGACCGGTCAACCAAGAAAAAAAACGCCTCGAGGTTCGTACCAGATATCCATTTGAAGTCAGTACCCCTGCCAGTGCAGAAACTCGTAGCGAAGCATTCAAGGCTTCGTCAAACACCTTGCGCTTGACGGTCTCCACCTGGTTCATGCCACTGGGAGAGAGGGAGTCATCACGCACGCCATATTCGTCCATGGCACTGAATAAAGCAATCCACATCACATGATACTGCGCATCGCTTGCACCTATGGAACCCTGTCAGTGAATGAAGGAAGATCTCAGACAAATGCATACAGGCAGACACTGCAGAGACAAAATCCCAATTAGCGGCGAGATTGGGTGGAACCCCGACCTTGGACAAATGGGCGTCTCTCCACTTGCTGAGTTCAGATGAGTAAAGAAGGGCAGCTTCGACGGGTATTCCCTCCGAGTCCGTCGTTGGGCGCCAGAGGAGACGCGCTATCTGACGAGATATTCGGGCCAGGGCATGCGCTGCACTATAATACCCCTGGTAGAGGGTCAGGCAACATCACGTCATCAACAAGTGAATGACCAACCAAAAACTGCGGAGGAGTGAGTCAAAATCTGCTGAAAATAGACATGTATGGCTCACTTCGAGTTGTTCGCGAGGAGACGGCTTCCCAGGGTCGATGTTTTCCGGGAGCCCCGGTTCCGCAGTGTAAAAATCGATATCATAGTCGTCATCATCACTGCGCGTCGTAGTTGACGGTAATTAAGAGGTCCGCAGACACATCAGTGGCGCGACGAAAGAACGGAAGAGGAAGTCATCGCTCACAGCATTGGTTTTCGGCGGTAATAAAACGCGGAAAATGCATCTGCCAGACAAGCCATCCACCAAGCAAAGATCATGGTGCCGCGGGTCTCGGGATCTTTGATGTCTGCCATAACCGATTTATGGTTGATCTGCAAAGAGATTGATTGAGTTCGCTATGGAGAAATGCCTGTGGTGTACGAAAGCCGACCTGAAGGCCCAGTAAATTGCGGATACTACAATTGAGCCAGAATCCATGGAAGCCTAGGACATTCAAAGTCAGTCGAGGGTATGACATAAAAGGGGCAAGCGATTGCCAACCATTTTCTGTATGCGGATTTTCTGACGGAAGCATAAATGGTCATGGGACGACAGGCGAACGATGGTGGCGACACTCACGACATTGTAGTGTTTCGATCAATAGCGCGATCACGACGTGATCCTTGTGTGGGATACGGTGGACTTTGGTTGCCTCGGCAATTTCACGACATCGATCAATCAGAGTTCTCGCAAGAAGGCTCTGGCCACCGTTTCTTTGGCGGTCGGCAACAAGAAGAGGATGTTCCGAGAATTTTGCGCCCCAAGCGATCACCGTCGCGATAAGCGCGGGGTGGAGGGGTTCTTCCTGCTTGCTGCTGGACAAGATGGGACGCTGACCGGTCGCTTGGAGATTGAGGCGGGCGCGAAACTGGAGGGGGTTAAGGAGGGGAAGGCGCGTATGGACGATCTGGAAGTAAACTTCGACAAGGTCCAGGGCGAATCTAGATTAGAAAGTGTGGGGACAGCGTAGTCAATTTGATTGATCGATAAGGTAAATGAAAAAAAAAAAATCCCTGAAGGGGAAGACAAACTAGAGTTCCAGTCAGCAGGGAGCCGGGAAAGGAAGAATTGGAAAATGACGTACCATCGCGATGATTTCAAAGATTTACGTAATGAGTGAAGGAAGGGACGTACTCTATTCTGAAGGTTTCCTCTTCGAGGTTGGATGCCATCTCGCCCCAAGCGGAGTACACTGGTGGGCGCGACTTGAATGGACTGAACGCGAAGATGGAGTCGCTGGGGAGGGAATGAAAGGAGATCCATGGAAGCGCGATCGATCGTACCTGGGACCGGATTCGGGAGGGGAGAACAAATGGAAGAGTAGATTTGGAGTGCTGGACTGGAGGGAGACGTTGGGATAGCCGCCGAATTTGGAGTTCCAGGGTGCGCCGAAGGTAGACTTGTGCCATGGAGGTGTACCGTTTTCACCTGTGGGAGAATGACTGTTGCGGGGCTTGTTCAGGGTTGCAGGAGCGAGACGATGTACATCGAGGAGCCTACCCAGAAGATACAGGAGATGAGCTACTGAGCGCAGAGGAGCACGTCAGCACGGGTACGAAGAGTACAACCGCAGCCAAAGATCGAGGGGGAAGCGAGGCGAACACGTACCTTGAACTGGTGGAGATGCCTCTGGGTCTGCGGGCGGCCGCATTGCGCTTCTTCTCGCTGGTGGCCTGCTGGACATAATGGCTGCGCGGAGAAATGAGCGGGGGAAACCCAAGGGAGGGAAGGGAAGAGGCACACACGTGCAGGGGTAATTTTTGGAGAGACAATGCTAGAGGGAAATGAGAGGGTGAGACGGGGGACACGGGCGATTGGACGGACCTGGCACTGTGGAGATGAAAGGGGTGAGTTTTGGACGACAGGAGGGCGCAGAGACGGACCTTTTCCTGACCGGGGAGACGGTTGCACTTGACCTTGCGGGATCTGGAGGGGAATGAGGGGACGAGGGGAGTGAAGGAGGTATACGGACCTGCAAGCATCGCAGGCGGTGTTTTGCTTGCGGGGCGGGGGAAGGGTCTTTGCGAGTTCGTGGATCTGGTTCTGAACGAGCTGGGTGGGGAGGACGAGACCTGGGCGATGTGTGAGCGGCGGAGACTCGAGGGGGGACGATGGCGGACCTGGCTGGGAGAAGGAGTGTGAATGGTCGCCGTGTTGCATGATAAGGGAGAGAGAGGCAGAAAATATTAATATCGCTCCTCGTGCGGGTGCTACTTATACATCCAGAGGGAGTACTTGGCCAAGTACTTATCGTCAAAATTCCCTCTTTGGGAAGTCACCCTACCCGATCGGAGTTTCCCTCGGCACCGCACCTGTTTCGCATCACCGACGCCGCCACACTCGCTTTCGCTTTTCTCTCAACATGGTCAAAGTCGAGATCGTCGACGAGCACAACTCCCCCTACACATCCTCCGCGCCATCCCGCACAAACTCGACCGACTCCCTCTCCTCCGTCGCATCTGACCCCTCCGTCCCAGACGAGTCCGTATATGACCGTCTCTTCGCCCTCGTCGACATCGTGCCCCCCACAACCAGACAGTCCATCGTCACCTCCCTCTCAAATACCACCGCCTTCATAAAGAAAACCGGCAAGGTCGTCGGAAACGTCGTCTGGATAGTCACCACATCCGCCCTCCTCGTCGGCCTCCCCCTCGCCCTCTCCCTCGAGGACGAGGCAAAAATCGTACAACAGGAGCAGGAAATGCTCGCCCAGCAACAGGGTGCCCAGCAGGTATTTTTTTCTCTCCGGTCCGGCCCACCCCGGCCCTTCTCAGATTTTCTCCACCAGATGCTCTCACCCGGCTCGGCGTACCCACCCACAGGGTCGTCACAGCCCGCACAAAAAGCCGTCGTGCCACCCGGCTTCTGACCACACCCCGCTCCGCTCGGTTACCATACTACGTCTACTCCTTACCCACCCTCCCGCAGTTTTCCCCCATACTCACCTTTAGGCACTGGCGCATCATTGCACGCATGTCCTATCTCAGCATTGCTATTATAAACTCTCCCCTCTCGTGATTTCATAAAGCAACAAAAAGTGCCAGCGGCATTTAAACGCCCCTCTTCAGCCGTTCTTTCTACATCCTGTGAATGTCCCTTGACGTCGAACCTTGCTCCTCCTGGCAACGCCCTTTAATGAATTCTTAACTCTATTCGTGTGCCGTCTATCATGTCACACTCCATGCTATCTCTACGATGTGACATGATATAGACGTGCCCAGACGGCGGATATGAACACCCTAACTCA
Source organism: Imleria badia (assembly GCA_015039435.1). Lineage (NCBI taxonomy): Eukaryota > Fungi > Basidiomycota > Agaricomycetes > Boletales > Boletaceae > Imleria > Imleria badia. The sequence continues at coordinate 22,719 of MU130793.1, forward strand.
GCCTCGACGGGAAAACTACCGGTCGCTGAAAGTTGTCTCTGTTATGCGTGACATTTCGGATCAGCCAACGACGACGACGTCTTGCAATGAGCATACGTACGCTGATCGATATCTTCGCAGATACGTGATCGCGTGGTTCTCGACCTCGTCTGGAACCACTCCGACCGCTTCCCAGTCCCCTGCAACCGCCACGTCATCCAAGTACCGCCTCTCAACCTCATCCGGGCAGATGAGCGGCCACCAAACAGACTGCGCTGCCCTGGCAACAGCGAGCGCGACTCGCTTGGGAACGACTGGAGCTCGAGAAGGCGGATTGTATGTCACAGAGGACACCAAGTCTAAAAGATACTCAAACGATAACGTCCTCGATCCAGGAAGGGAAATCGTGCCAGGCAGCTGCCGAATTCCCATGAGATTGGCCAGCGCCTGTGCAACGTCCATAACCTATGTCCCGTCCATCAACTTCTAGCCTGATAAGCAAAGCCGACATATCACCACTTACGTGCACCGGTCTTATTTGAGTTTCTCCGTGGTTAAGCTTCCACCAGATGGGCCAAACTGAGTTGGTTCACGTCAGCACGGCGTAGAGTACCCAGTATATTCCTGTCGAAACTTACTCGCCATGTTGTTCAGCAGCTTGTCTTCATATCCATACATTGCTGCCGGTCGAATGACGGTCGCACTAGGGAAGGCGTTCTTGACCCGCTCTTCGCCCTCAAACTTGGTACGGTAGAAAACAGACGTCGAGTCGGGCGACGCATTCAAGTGCGAAACATGCACGAAGCGTTCGACTCCGATCTCCGCAGCGACCTTGGCGATCCTCTCCGCACCAGCGACATGGACGTCTCCAAACCCAAAGTTCCTTACCAAACAGATCAATACACGTCGCGGGTCGAAAAAAAAGAAACGCGTTACTTTGTCTCGTAATCTCGCCCAACGAGATTATACACAATATCAGAATGCCTCACACATTCCGCTATTTGTTCTTCATTCCGGATATCCCATTCCTAAAATACGTCATCAATCAGACAAATTGCGTGCTTCTGTTGACGAATGGGCGGATTACCATGGGGACGATTTGGCCTAGATCGCCCATGGGCTTGAGGTGTCTTTTTTCGTCTTCCTCGCGGTATGGAACTATGACTTGGGTGCCCATTCGGGCTGTGGGTCACGTTGGGGCGTCAGTCGGAGCTCGGCGTCAGATAGGACAGCATTGGGCGCGCGCGTACCGAGTTTGGAGACGAGGTATCTGCCGAGGAAGCCAGTGCATCCAAAGACGGTGACGACGTGGCCGCTGACAGCGCTGTATCCTGGCACGCCAGACGAAACGACCGCTTTCCGGCCAGGCAGCGTCACGACGTCATGCAGCGCACGCTAAACCCCACGACGGTGAGCACACGTCGACGGAAAAAAAAGGCGTAGAAATACCTTGCGCTGGACGACGAACGCGCGCTGAGCGCGCAACAGGTGAGATTTCGACAACATCGAGGACGACGGAGGTGGTGGACAAAGTCAATAATCCCACCTTTGCCGGGAAATCCCGAAACCAATAGCCTGATCCGATTCGTACACTCGCATTTATGGCGCAAGGCAACACCAAGGGTCTGCAGGCCAAATCGTCGTCTTCAAAGGCGAGACATGCTGCAAAAGCAGCAGCTGCACCCAAGAAAGGGCGGCGACACGAACCACCCAAAAAAACAACTCTGATTAAAGAAGCCAGCATGCGCAAGGTACAGTACCCCCTGCCGTGCATCACGATGGATGTCATGACGCCGTCCCACATCCCAGGCACTCAAAGCCAAGGTCACCAAATCGATAGAACAGCAGATGGTGTCCGCGGCGTCCGCTGGCAAGCTGACGATCATGAAAAATACCGCCCCAGAGTCGTACGCCCAATTCTGTCTCTGATGCTGTTGATCGCACGCGCTCATGGACGTTAGGGAACCGGAAAAGGCCGTGAAAAACGGGAAACGTTGATGCCTGGTCCCTTGAAACGGCGTGTGCCCAGTTCTGCATGCCCCCCACAGGTACTCATATAGCCAGAGTAGCTTATATGATTCGCATGCGTGACGTGAACCCTATGATTCTCGTGCCATGCTCGTACCATCACTCCGTCAGCCCTGTTTGTAGGGACCCACATGCAGGTCCGAGGACTTTTTAGATGCGACATTCAAACGAACAATATGAAACATATCATACTTGTGCAGGCGGGCAATGTTAAGCGAGGAAAATTAACATGGACTACTCGGATTGTGACACAGCAACGTGTGCAAGGCGAAAATGCTTAGCAGAGTAGCGGGTGTGGAGTGATGCAATGTCATAGGAGAGTGCGATGAATGGCATGCGAAAGGGGAATGCAAAAAAAAATTGAATTGTGCCCCATGTAACTGTAGAACAGAAATGCGTTGGATATGCAGGGGATTGCAAGGAATATGCGATACATGAGCGTATGAACATTTACCAGTGAGACATGTTGCGATACAACAAGATGGGAAGGTGATGCTTTGGTAGAAATCAACATTGCGCAGCGAAAAATGCTTTTTGAAAAATGGTCCTGTCGGTGTGGGCCTGCTCCCCTTCACCTCCGCTCCCTAACGAATGGGACGCCACTCCCAGCCTGAAAGAGCGCGAACTTGATTTCCGCAAGCAGGGCCCTTTCTTGGGGAGTCAACATGACTGGAGATTGCGAATCGACAAACTTGATGACTGTATTGATGGCATCTTCCACCTCCCCGATGTTGGGAATGGTATCGGCATCTCCACTCGTGATCAGAGGAGCCGGTTGATATACAACAACTGATTCGGTATAAGTCGCGGTAGCATCCCCATGCGCGGACAAGGGAACTTCCTGCTGCTGTTGGATATGCTGCTGGAGGGAGGTCTGGTGCACATCGCCGACGGCAGGGTCGTGATGCCGGTCTTCCTGGGATGGGAACGGCTGGTGGGAAAGCACGTTGTGCTGTGAAGCCGACGGGTGAGATGAGATCGGGGTGTCGTCCGTCGACAGGGGCTCTTGCTGCATGGTCCATATGGGTGGAAGGGGATTGTGAGAAGCAGATGGCTCCGTCTGAGAGTGAGACGGGCCTGCCACGGGCTGATTGTCCTGAGAAGGATCGAGATCCTGATCGTCTTCGGACTCCATGTCATCATCGCCATCCTCTGCGGTGGTCGAGTCCCGTCGAGCGAGCGCTTCGGATCTTGACTCAAAGGCGGGATTGAGAGGGGAGAGGACACTCTCATTGCTGCCTTTGCGGAGATGAGTGGCGCCCACGCCGCGCGTTGCACGGATGGATTTGTGAGCTCCAAGCCAAACACCTTTACGGATGTTATGGCGATGCTTGAAATTTTCGACCCATCCAGAGCTGGCCTTGAATCGCTCGTCGGGGATCTGGAGACTCCGCGCGGTTTCCTTTGCCTTGTTGCGTATGAGGGCGTCCGTAAGAAGGGTATTCTGCTGCTTCATTTGGACGAGCCAACTGACGAGCTCTTCCTCGACCTCGGGGAATTTGGAAGGGCTGGTTCCCGAGGTTTAATGGGGGTAAGATGCGAAAGGGGAGAACCTACCGATGTTTGGCGACACGCATGTCATCGTCCTCGGGGACGTTCATCCATTTTGTTTTGTGTTTGAGGATTTTGCTGATGGTGCTGCGTTCGACGCCATAACGGGCAGCGATGTCTTCTTGACGGGCGTTGGGATTCTCCTGATGGTACAAGCATATGGCCTTGCGGTCGACGTTGAAGAGACGCTGCTTGCGTTGCTTGGCCCGCGGAACGACGGGGCCAGCCGGTGGGGACGGGAGCGGATATGCAGCGAAGGTCTGCGAATTAGGAGCAGCCGAAGTAGCTGAGGAGATGGAAGTAAGGGCGGAAGCGACACTCAGGGCGGGGGAAGCGGAGCGCGGATTAGATGTGGAGTAAGAAGATGCCGATCTGGAGTGTGTAGGATAGAGGGAGAAGGGCGAGTAGGGCGAGCCAGATACGGGGGTGGGGAGATAGCGGGGAGAAGGGAGGGGCATGGCGGCGGCGGCGGAGGGGAGGCCGTAGGGAGACGAGCGATCTGTGTAGCGGGCAGCGGAGTCTGTGGCGCTGACTGGAGTCTGAGGGCGAGATATGGCGCTGGCGGGGGACATGAAGTAGGCAGGCTGTGAGAAGAGTCACGCATGTCGCAGAGAGAAAAGAAAGAAAAGGGCGGACCTCTTCGGAGTCATGGTGCGTGGCGGAGGGTGGACGGTCGCGCCTTATGCCGAGGTGGAGAGTGGACTGAGCACGTGCCTGGCGACGGGTGATGCGAGTGGGACCGATGCTGGGCGGGATCTGGGGCGGGATAGATATGGGGTGCATGTTCTCGTCATTGCGTATCGATGGGGACTGCGGGTAGGCGGTGTAGGCGTGGTCGGGGGTGTACGGTGTGGGTGAGTAGGGGTCGTTGTCGGCGGGGGAAAAGACCTGGTCTGACGGTGATTTGGTCGTGAGCCATGGCTGAGACGGAGCCGGGTTGTGATTATCTGGCGAGGAGGGGTAGACGGGAGTAGCGAACTGTGCAGCGACGTTGTCCATCGGTCCCGATGTGACACATCTGCTAGTGGAACGTTCCAGCGTCAAGTCGTGGTCGAAGAGACGTGCCAGGGTTGTGCCAGGTCCGTCTGTCTGCAGGTTTTATATCCTCTCCTCCCCGTCCCCCTTGGGCGTCTCCCCGCTCGAGATCTCTCCCAGATTCTTCCCGCCCTATGCCGACAACTTTGTATGCCTCGTTGCCGACCGTGCCCTCGCATCATGTCCATTAATCCCTCGTCATAGTGACCCTCCCTTATTATCATCATACCTTTACGGGCCCTCTCTCCTGCCTCGACCTCGGAGATGAAACGCTCATGTTCGTGTTCTGCAATGATCGTGGTATTCTTCTCTTTACTCCACTTTCAACATGTTCTGCATGATCATGTGGCTCTCCAACTCGGCCTCTTCCCCTCCCTCCCCTCCGCCGCCATTGACTCCCCTTTCTCACTCCACCACCGACGCAGTCTCAACCTTCTCCCCAGACATACAGCCTCTGTCCAGTGGTAAGGTCCTTCTTCCCAGCGGCCTCATGCATCATGTCTTCTCTTAATATCAGATCGCCAAACATCTTACCTGCCTCACCTCGTTCATGATCCGAACGAACCTGACCAAACAAGAATCCATCAGTCGAATGACTGTGCGAATTCAACTATCCCTCTTGTGGCTGCCTCTTGTTACTCAACACTTGCCTCATTTGCAACGTTGACCACCAGCCCTCAGATCGACATTTTACGGGAAAATGTCCAAGTCGCCGCATATCTCTTGTTCTCTGTATTCGCGTACAGCCTTGTTGTTTGCCCTATCGATCACTCGCCTTCTAGATGCCTACAAACACCCCTGAATATCTAGTCTTCCATTTTGATGCGCGTGTTCTGTCGTCAAATATCCACTGCGCCCGATGTCCAACGACATCATCGATTGGCTGTTTCAATTGACTTCCTGAACCGCCACGGTCACACGATGGCCACAAACACCCGGATGGAGAAATATCAACTTCCCCGTTGCGATGATAGCTTATTCGGTCCCCAGACCGGGTTCGCTTCCGGCTCGCCTCCCATTGTATCATACCTCGTTTAAATCGTACCCGTTGACCTGATGGAGCCATCAGGATTCAATACATACCTGAATCCAAGATCTGTTTCTCAAAAGTGGGTATACAAGCTGTAGTGGGGGTTAGTCAGTCGCAGATAATCAATCGCCAAACGCAAATTGTGATGCACAAGGCATCTGTGCGGCGCGCAAGGGTTCAACTTCATATTCAAGTCTTTAGGGGTAAGCCCCAGAAAGGATATTATTTGCTTTTGCGCACGTGATCAAGATATCACGTGAAGAATGCTTAGTAAGCATCTCAAACGTGCTACTGGCGGGATTCTTTCTGGTCGGCGCAGGACTTGTTGCGAGTGGTATTCCCGTCCTCAGCGTTGTTGATACCACAGCGGCACTGCCTTCCTGTTAGTGGCGATGTTCCTCCGCACTGCTGAACAGCGGCACATCTCGGAAGACGGATCGGAATTCTTCGGGTTGTTGGCGGCTTTAAAGATGCGGCAGCGCTGAGCGAGTCACCGTACAATACGCATCTCGAATATTCCAACCCAATCATGTCTACTTTCGTCAGGATTGCTGCTCGACAGCATCCGCTGATCTTTCGCTCCGCTCTCGTCCGATGTACTTACTTGGGTGCCCCTGACCTTTATCTGGCCCCGAGGTTTGCTGGACGTTTCCATACGGGGGCAACGGATCACAACTCACTCGCCAAAAAACATCCCACCGAACAGGCCGACGTCGGAACAGAAGGGATCCATACAAGTAATTCGTTTCATATCTTGCAGGGGATCGTTTCTAATTATGTGACAGAGGACAGAAAACCATTACAGTCGCTGTTGACCCAGGTCGATGCAGTCAGCACAGTGCCTCAGGAAGTGCGCGGGGACTGGGTTCTATTTCACCCGGTTTATTCACAGGAAGAGATGAAGTCCGTCGAGGTACATTGCCTCTCTTCACCGTTCGGGCCTTCATGTTCAATGTTCGCTGTATTCCACGCATAGATCCTCCACAAAGAAGCAAAGACAATCTCTGATAAGATTACTTATAATCTTGTCCAGCTCTCAAGGTTCGTTTCCAGTGTCTAGTTTGGCGACCTTGTGTGCTGAATACCGTGGATTAGATGGTGTTTTGATTTCGTTTCGGGATACAAGCACAAGCCGCTTCCTCCTACTCATAATATGACCACGGAGGAGCTTAAGGAAAAGGGTTACATTCTTGGAGAAACGGCTTGGCTGTCACGGATCTTGTTCCTTGAAACAATTGCTGGAGTTCCTGGTATGGTTGCTGCCATGCTCAGGCATCTTGGCAGTCTCAGACTCATGGTAGGCGGCCACCTCTTGGTTTGACCTCGCAAGGCTAACCAACCACCCTCAGCGGCGTGATTCCGGGTGGATCCACACGTTACTCGAAGAAGCAGAGAACGAGCGGATGCACTTGATGTAAGTAGTCATTTTCCTTTTCCCTCAAAAGTTGATTACTGATGTATGCATCCCGCGGAAGGACCTTCATGACGCTCAAACAACCCACTCTGTTTTTCCGTGCCCTGGTTCTGGGTGCACAAGGCGTTTTTTTCAATATGTTTTGTACGTACGCCTCGTGGTTTCTTGGCCTTGTCTCACCAACATTTTTAGTCCTCGCCTACATGATCTCCCCTCGATCGTGTCACAGATTCGTGGGATACCTGGAAGAAGAGGCCGTGATGACATAGTGGGTGCCCGTTTTCACGAGGCGATTCTCGGCTTGACTGATCCGTCTGTCGCAAGTACGCGATGCATCGAGGAGATCGAAGCAGGCCATCTGCAGAAATGGGCCGACATGCCGGCGCCTGCGATTGCCATCGACTATTGGCGACTTGCTCCGGATGCTAAGCTTCTTGATGTCATATACGCCGTCCGCAGCGATGAATCAACGCACCGGTTCGTCAATCATAGCTTGGCTAATCTTAACCCTTCCAAAGACGTGAACCCCTTTGCGTTCCGTGAGCCCGATATGATTGTCAAGGGCACAAAGCTAGAGTGAGCATTTCCCGTTTGGGTGGTGATTCGCGGACATTGACTTTTGTAGGTTTGAGAGATCGGAAGCGGAGCAGTATGTGCAGGAGTCGCACGACATTCTGGCTCGTGGGTCGAATACGTCGGAAATAAAGCATTGATGACATTCACCAGCGTAATTTGTTGCCCCATTTAATTGTATAGAATATCACCGCTCACTAGATGGAAATAATTTTGTATCAAACTTGGTTTGGTGATGACGTCACCGTCATGTTCGTGAAGCGAACTACGCGCGCGACTGTCGACCGTCTCTCTGCTGCTCAACGTCCAAGCATACATGACCGTCCCCGCGTCTTCTTCATCTTCCAACCCTCGTCACACTTCAGAAACCCCAGGCACACCGTTATGCAACCACCGGCTCTTCATCGGGCCGTTGCCAGACAAACTGTTGGCTGCCATGCACGAAATCATACAGGTTGCAGGCACTGACGACGAATCCCTCGACGCTTCCTATGCCTCTGCCGTGCGTGACGTTTTGGATCGCAACGCAGAGGCTTTCTTCCTGCGCCAAGGTGGCAGAGCCGAAGACTGGGGCGACGCCGCACGCGAAAACGTGCGCGACGAACTGATGAAGCGGTGGCAAGAGTGCCCATGGGCGCGTGCTCTACGACACACGACGCACCGTCACGGTGGGGTTGGCATCACACACTGGGTGGGCAGCACATTTGAGGTTGGGAGTATCCTCGGCGTGGACGTGCTCGACAACCATGCACCGACGTCTACCGCGCCCTTGGTCGCCCCTGAGGCGCCCCAGCAGCAACAGGACTCACAGGCGTCTTATGCGTCGACGACGGCGCTCTCGTCCATAGCTCCGCGTTCATACTGGACCGCACGATCACATTTATCGCCGCCGTCTCCACAAGGCTCGTCTTCTACCGCGAGTCTCCCCGAGCAACACGGTGGCGAATTATCCGCCTTTTCTTCTGGTGCCCCGCTCGTCGCGGCGGTTTCTGCACCCTCGTTTCCAACCAACTATGTACCGCAACAGGGCAACGTTGCTCTTAGGTCTATTTTAAAGCATCCTATGGGGCCCTCGTCCAGTACTAAGCCAAGAATCAAACATCGTGTCGTTTCCCTTCTAGACCGGGATGCCAAGCGCAAGGTGCAGCTGTGGCCCAAGGAAAGTAGAGCCTCCCGTGATGGTGCAGATGCCGGGACACCGTCTTTGGAGGGTGAACAGGAACAGGCTGATGAAAGGCCCGTCTCTCCAGCTGCGGTCCTCGCAAGGACGGGAAATGAAGTCGTTGAGTGCAGCGCTGGGGCGACTGCGGGAGGAACCCCCTCCCACGTGGGTCCTGGTGACATCTTCCTCCGAGGTTTGTGACACCCTTCCAAGATCCGTCTCACGCCGTTGATAATATCCAAGATAGAATGCTGGTCAGGGTGTGTTATACCAAGTCCGAATCCCTTGCAAACCACTTCGACGAGGCTCAAAACCGCCAGACGACCCACTTGCGTCATGAAGAGTGCAAGGAGTTTTTGGTAGTGTGGAGAAATGATACGCTAGAGTTGTATGAGGATTATGTGTGTCCCTGCTTGCCACCCCAGTTCCAGTTCCACATTAATCATGTCGAGCAGACCATTCCAGGGAAAGAGTACATCACGGGGCACAAGCACCTTGCCTTTCTGATCCCCTTGTGTTCGGAACGAACCTCAGTGTCTTTGTACTCTTTCGTCGACCACACCTTTTCCATATTGTGCCCCCCGACCGTGCGAGATCGATATTCAAGAGCACGCACCTTCCTTCATCTAGACAAGGAAGGTACGAATGTTTTCGTCTTCAAAGCCAAGAGCCCAACTAGAGCGCGCGATTGGTTGTGGCACCTCTGGTGAGTATTTCCACCCACTTGACCGCATCTTGCTTTGACAGTACCCTCGGTAGGCGTCGTCTCGGGGGAAAGATTCCCACTTCCATCGAGTTTCGTTGTCCTGACGTTGATATGCGCATTTGCATCGACGTTCCACCGCCGGAAGGCGACAACCTTGACAAAGCGTATGATACCTTCAGCCATAGAAATATTGTGGACTTGGTACAACGTTCCCTCTTATCTCAACGTAGTTGCCCTCGCTCGCTGTCAAGAAGCTGGGAGACTGTTATAGAGCGCGAGCTGCGGGCAGGAAAGACGTTGGCGCTTGCATGGAGATTTGGTGGCCAACTCGATTGGGTGTGGCAGGATCAAGACGTCGAAGGAAATGCGCGGCCATGGGCCGTTCTTTCTGGATTATCTCTTTGGCAGGTCCGGTTGCTGGTCCTATTTTCCTCTGCATCGATGGCCTGATATATACCATCCGCTCATTAGGGACCACGGCCAGCTCAGCTCGAGTTACGCATTGCGGAACATTTCCCGGATCATGTTCACCTCCAGACCGACAAGAAAATATTTGAACCGCCTGCCATTGAAGGTTATCTCGACCGTGTCAAGCACCAAGGTCGCAATCGAGTATATATCGTAACGCACGATGGCAGCTTGTTTTCCCTCTTACCTTCGAACGCAAATCCCCCGCTTCCGCCGAGCGCGCACCTGTCGCGTTTGATGTCAGGGTTAAAACCAGGCGTGGAGGAGTACAGCCACAGTCTTTTTGAGAGCGAAGTTTGGAGAGGCGCAGCGCAGATCCGCACGGCGCACGGGACGCTGGACCTCAGAAGCATCCGTACCGTCAGGAGAGGCTATGGCCCGCTGTCCCAGGACGATGGCGAGCATGTCGCGCACGATGTGGTGGATGCGAGCGACACGGGTGGACGCCATGGGCACGCTCAGGTGCACGATAAAGTCCAGTTGCACCTCAGGCGGGCATTCGAAGTTGTCCTTGATTCTGGTTCAGTCATACGATACGAGGTGCGTGCATGCGTGCTGTGGGCGCTGTCTTACTAATTGCTCCATAGGCACATTCAGCGCTCGACTGCATTGAATGGGTCACGAGACTCCGTGCCCTCGTTACATACTGGTCCGAGCGCCATCGTGTAGACGTCCAGGACGAGATGGATGTCGCATTTGTGGCAAGTGCGCGTGCACGAGTGACACCACGAAAACCCAAGTACAATGGAATGTTGACCCCGCTAGAACCACCCATGAACTCTGAGCCACCCGTGCTGACGTCACTGTACAACTGGTGTCCACTGAGTTCGTGTAGGAGTATCGTCAAAGTCGGCAGAGTGTTCACGAGAAAGGGGTTGAGGGGACAATACAAGTCAGTATTCTGCATCCATGGACGCCAAACTCGGTCATTGACTCCTCTTTTCTTCTAGACTCGTGCAGTTGTTCCTCTTACCCGGCCGACTAATCAAGTTCGATGTCTCCCCGACTTCGAATCTGAATCATCGTAACACGAAAGAAATTGGCCTTCTTGACGCATACGTCTCTTCGGGGTACTCTGCCGCGCTCGCTCTCCGACCGAGCGAGTACAGCCCCGAATCGCCTAACCTGCCGCGGCGGTACCCGGACGGCCTCGAGACCAACGAAAGGGAAGAAGACGAACTGTTCGTAATCTGGTATCGCAAGTCGTCGGAATCGGCAGCGGCTGTGTCCACGGGCCAACGACCGAATGCGCCTGCGGGAGGTTTCCAGCCTACGCAGCCTGTACCTCGGCTTTCAAAGGGGAGTCATAAACTGGCCGTGTTTAGGACGAGGAGCAAGGTTGAACGGGATGCGTGGTGTTGGGCGTTGGGGTGCGAGATCGAAAAGGTCGTGAGGAATAATCGGGATAGGGAGCGAAGAGTAAGGGAGGCGGGAGGACTAGTCGAGTTGTCAGGTTGAAGGGGCGATGCACTTGGTCAAAGGCTTCGTCTGCTCCTGTGGGTGATTCGCATGGGTTATTTAGCATATATGTATGTATTTTGCACTGATAAAACATCAAGGTATTTCTCGTCAATGTATCGAGGAGATTCGACGGCAACCGTGGTCAAAGCTCACATTACAGGGATATATAGTACTTCAGTAGCAATAGCAGGGTTTACTCTATCACTTCGTCGTCGTCATCGTCGCTCTCCTCTTGCCGTCGTTGTCTCCTTGCTGCAATCTTTATCCTCTTTTCTAGTTCCTTGTCAACTTTGAGGTGGTCCATTGTGATCCGTTTGTTACAACCAGATGCAGGGCAGGGCTTTCCATCTCTCCCCGACTTCTTCAGGAACTCTTCGATAGCTGCATGGGAATACGAGTGTCCGCAAACTTTTCTGTGTATGGCGGGATGTTCAGACACTCCCGCAACGGAGGATGCATATCACGTACGAAGTCATCGGATCCTCCAATACCATGAGTGTGATGGGGCATTTGAAATCTTGAGTGACACCACCAATTTCTAATTCGTCGTCGTCGTCGCTGGGATCGCCATCCTCTGTGAAACGCTGTTAACTGAGCAACATGTTGTATGATGCAAGACACACCTCGTGGGACGAGATCCTTGATGGGAGGGATCGCCTCGCCGGGATTTTGTACCTCCTAAGTGCCTAATGTCAACTGGTCTCGTGTGGGATGGCGCTTTCAACAAACATATATTCCTTGTTTGAATGTCACGTATTCCTCAATAGAAGCATACTTTTGACGTGTGGTCTTGTGCTCGTGTTCATCTACCCGTCGCTTTACTTCAGTTTTGTATGTCTCAAGTACGTTTTCCTGTCAAAGTAATCATGGAATGATGTGAGGAGGCACACAAGCGAAACGGCGTACCACGACTTCTCCACGCATAAGGGCCTGGTGAAGGTTGTTCAACGTATCTTCGTGAGAACGCATCTCTTGATCGATATCGAGAAGCTTTTTCATGATGGAGTCAACCTCGTCTAGCGCCTATGATACCCGATGACCATTAGTGACAACCCACCGGGGGATGACAGCACCAACCTCTCCTGCCTCGCCCACCTCCATCACGTCAGCCAGCGAGATCGCGACGTCCTTTACAAGCCGAAAGGAGCTTTGGTGAATTTGCTTGCGGATCATCTCCCAGTCTTGGGCTATCCCATGCAACTTTGCGCCCTCCTTCTTATCCAAAGGCTGGTCACGAAAGTTTTGGATATCGATTCTGTCGTCGTCGTCGTCGTCATTGTTATTCGTATTTGAGGGACCAGCCACGGGAGCCTCGGTGTCACCACGGTTGATCTTTGGTTTCTTTTCCTTTTTCACAGACGCCTTCTTGCGGACTGGCTGGACGTCCTCTTCAGAGTCCTCGTCATTGTCGACGTCGTCGGTATGTTTCTGCGAGGGGTCTTCTTCTTCCTCGATGTGGTCAGACGACGGTGCTCTGCGAACACGTCGCTGACGGGACTTGCTCGCGGGAGGCATCTCGGTCGGCGAGTAAGGGTACGGGCCTGGCGCGACGCGACCATAGGGGACTCTAGGGCAGGCCTCTACGCGGTATGGTCCCACGACTTCAATACATACTTGGTCGATTAGGCCGAGCGTACGACTCGTACGACATGCTTTCCTTCCTTCGTGGTCTACCCAGGACATGTTCCGTTCTATCTCATCTGGCCACCTCGTCACGGGCCTTCAGTGCCTCGCCGTTTCTCTCCGTCACTCTTAACCAGGCAATGCGTCGAAAGAAACCTCAGAGAGTCAAGCCTCCAAAGTCTCCACTCCTTGACACTTGTCCTCAGAAAAAGGGCGTTTGTACCCAAATCATCATCATGAAACCAAAGAAACCCAATTCCGCCAAGCGAAAGGTTGCTCGTGTCAAGTTGTCCAACGGGAACTCGATCATGGCCTATCTTCCCGGGGAAGGTCATAATTTGCAGGAACACAGCGTGGTCATGGTCCGTGGCGGTCGTACGCAGGATTTACCTGGTGTCAGGTATGTCCGAGACAGACATGTCCTCACGAGCGAGAATACCAAGGCATACCTCCGCAGGTACAAACTGGTCCGTGGTGCACTGGACTTTGGTGGTGTTGTCGGTCGCACGCAATCGAGGAGTAAATACGGAGGTACCGCCATTGAGATTCCTTTGTTGGGTCCGCAACTCACGTTTGCCATCAGTCAAGAAACCAAAAAAATAGTCGCCATATAACATGTCAACTACTAGACCTCGTACCCTCTGTCGTAATTCTTTTTCTTTTGAATAACTAAATAACTTTCAAATCTTTCGGACCGGTAGTGGAGCACACAGCGTTGCCGATCGAACAGGTCTGGTGAACAACATCTTGGTAGTATCTACACGGTTTGGCCCGCACCCGTCCGTCAGTTTTGTACAAGCTCAGGGATGGTCCATTTCTCGTGTCATCGAAACTCGATCACTGCATCAAGAGCTCAGATCTGAGGAGTAGACCATAATCACAATGCAACTCAACTTCAAGAGATGTGGATGATCACTTTGGCCGATTGAATCACTGTCTGGGTAATCGAGTCTACGTCATGTGTTGATTGTCCTGGTACCACCGGCACACAGATTCCTAGTATCACTCGACGCTCCAGCGCGAGACGTTTCTCACTCATCACATGACATGTGAGCCGATTTCTACTCATTTCTGTCCATTAGATCGGAGTACACAACGGCTCTCGCGTATCAATTAACACATCTCTGACAACGACATCATGTGATACATTCTCCAGTATCCTGAGCTGGAATGATGCAGAAGAACCGACCGCATGCAGAACAATTTGCTGCGGAAGGATAGAGACAAGGTAGAGCCCGTGGAATGGTCTATTATCTCCCCTCAGTAACCGGGTTCTACTAGTCTCCCCTAGGCAGACCCAAGAGTCGGGATGGAGACAGCTAGGCTGCAGACTATTCGAGGCAAAGATGGTATGTAACGTTTTTGCTTGACGACTCTACCACAACCAATTTCTGCAATGCAAATTATGATCCCGGTGGAGGGTGGAACCCCCCAGCCTCTCTGCCGCCCCTGACCCTGCACAGCCCCTGTACCCTGTGCACTGGCAGTATCTAACGTACGTAAATATAAAGGTGTTCATTTTCCAGGACCCTACACCACAACCACACAGCCTGTCGGTGTATACTTGACCGCAAATAATCATTGATTCGAATTCTCATCCACCTTCAAACTCTAGACACCGTTTGTCGAGACACATAGAACGCGACATTCATGAAAAGTCGTGCTTCCTCGAGTGCTTCCCTTCCCCTGAAGGTAAATAACGACTGGACCCTGTTCACATCGTTGACTTGTTTGTTCATCATAGGCTCTTCCACTTCCTCCCAGCTCCCCAGACATTCCTGATATTATGGAAGGAAGTGACATAAAGTTGTTGACGGAGACAAAGTCACCCTCAATAAAGTCGATCTGGTTGACCGACGCTGCGGATTTTTTCATTCTGCTGTGCTCTTTTCTCCTAACCACAGCATCCATCGTCCTTGTTGCCCTCGTATTTCATACACAAGCGATTTCGGGCAACTGGAGTTCCTTCCTCGGCCAGACTTTGTCCATCCTGCAGCGGGCAATATCATCGCTCTCTGTAACCATCACGTCGGCAATGATAATGGTAGCCGGCAAGCGATACGTATTCTTCAAACTCGCAAGAGGAGGTCTGCGTAGCCGAAGAGTTGCCGTCTATAGCAACCCTTCAATCGGGAACCTCGCCAGCTACTTGGTGTCACATGGCGCGGAATTTCCCTTGCTTGGTTTGTCGGCCGTTTGGGGGCTGGCATTGGTTACGAGTTTGACCGTGGGTGACAGCTGGGAGATGGGGTCCACCTCATCCTACAAGGTCATTCAAGCGCCCTTTGGTCCGTTCGGTCCACCAACCCCGGGTTCTTCATGGCTCCTCCCAGCATCGGAACAATTATCCTTTGTCATGTCGTCGGTGTGTTTCGGGGTAGCGGGCACCGTCGGGCTCGTCAACATCTCTAGTACCAGTATACCGACAGATCAACCAGCGGGGATCATCTACTATCCTCCTCTCCCGTACTCGATGCAAAACATTGGATTTTCCTTTTCTACTACAATGAATGGCTTCAATATTTCTATGGAACAGCTCTCTTCAGTCCCATCCACTGCTCGGAATCTTACCTGCGTGCCGAATTTCGACGGCACTCCCCTAGACCTATGGTCTGATGGGTCTGACAACCAGACACTCTCCATTATTGCTACCTCTCCATCCAACTCGAGCTCCATATTTCGGTTCAATGCTACTGCGATCATCATGGGCGGGACCCTATCTTCCACTGGCAACTACACCGAGTTTGCACTGAACGGGACATCATGGCCCAACGTGATGCCGATGGACAGTCAGTGGGCTCAAGATATCACCAGCTTAATTTGCAACACCACTTCCCCATCTGTTGACGTGTGCGAGGGCTCATTCTCGGACTTTGCAAGGGTGCTGAACGCCGACTTTGAGTCCTTCTATGGGGATGTGACTTATACCCACTGGAGTACAATGCTGAACATGGCGCTCGGCGCTTACAGTTCTGCGACGTATCAACCCATCGATGGCCTCGTGTCCGCTGTTCCCATCGAGCGGTACGGTTCTCAATTCATGGCGCAGTATGGGATCTACATCCTCATCCTCGACATCATCGTGTCACTCATCATGCTGTACGTGGTGGTGAGACTGCGCCTGGCCAGCCATCTGGGGGCAGATTTCATGAACTCAACGCGGCTGCTCTTGGACCCGCTGAAGAAGCCGGAGTTGTTCGATGCGTCCCTGAAAACGACTGTGGATGCACTTGAAGACCCGTACATGCTCGTTAGGGACGACAGCGAATTTGTGCTGCAGAGCACAGGTCGACGAGGGAGAGGAGGAAATGGATCGGAGCGTTTGTCGTGCGGAACCAGTTCGATCAAATCTTGGGATGATTCAGATAGTACCACCGTTGTAGAAATGTAATCACTGATTGAGATAACTTACCACTAGTACGTATGTATGATACTACTTAGATACTAACACTGTCGTGTTTGTGGCATGTGACAAATGGTTGAAGTCCTCTTCAACCGGCGCGTCCTTGGCGTATCCTACGTGTTTTCCAGAGTACGGTGGAACACGACGCAAGCCACCTCACAGCAGAACTCCGATCTTCCATCAGGTTCAGGTTCTGTCACGAAATCTCAAAAGCGACCCCACCTACTAGTAGGTATCAACGTAGACCCGAACCATGGTCATTGGGCTTTTATTCTGGAAAAAAGGAGGTGGATGCCTCAGAGAGTCGCTCACCGAATCCGGTGCGTTTCGACTTGGCTGAATCCAGGTTGCTCGTGCGCTAATGCGCTCCGGTTTGGTAGGACGACCATGGCACGCTGCCGAACTGAGGCGAAAGAGCTTCATGGACTTGCATGCGCTCTGATATATTCCCTTGCGCGAACGTAACTTGCTCGCGACGCAGCGCGAGGAAGCACGGAGAATGGGCATTCAAAATCCCGAGGCACTCGCTGCGCCAACTATACATCTTGGTAGTATGTATCTGCACGGTTTGGTTCGCACCCGTCCTCCAGTCCCGATCACCGCATCAAGAGCTCAGATATGAGGAGTAGAACGTGACCATTACGCAACTCAACTTCAAGAGGTGAGGATGATCACTTTGGCCGATTGAATCACTGTCTGGGTAATCAAGTCTACGTCATATGTTGATTGCCCTGGCGCCACCGGCACATAGATTCCTAATACCACTCGACGATCCAACGTGAGACGTTTGTCACCCATCACATGGCATGTGAGCTGATTTCTACTCATTTCTGTTCATTTGATTGGAGTACATAGGGCCCTCTCGCGTATTAACCCGATTCACACATCTCTGACAACGACGTCATGTGTGATATGCTCTCCACTATCCCGAGCTGTAGTGATGAAGAAGGGATCGCAGGGGAACAATTTGTGGCGGAAGGATAAAGGCAAGGTCGGGCTCGTTGAATGGTCGATTATCTCACCTCAGTAACCGAAGTCTGCTAGTCTCCCGTAGGCAGACCCACAAAGACCATCTAGGCTGCGACTATTGGAGGCAGAGATGGCATGTAACGTTTTTGCTTACCACAACCAATTCGCGAGCTTATGATCGGCTAGCAAAGGAAATCGAATGATATTGTTCCTGTGCTGAAACCCAAGCGAGTCGCAGGTACCCGCCGCACTTTTCTGCAATGTAAATTCTGATCCCAGTGGAGGTCCAACCCCCTGCTCCGGCCGCTCCCGACCCCTTGCCCTGAATGCCTGACCGTGCACAGCCCTCCTCAAGTTGTACCTGGACAGTACCCAACGACGTAAATTGTCAATGCGTTCATTTGGCCAGGACCTGGGCCACACAGCAACCACACAGCCTGTCGGTGTGTACTTAACTGTCAAGGTATTGATTCGAAATCCCAACCACCTTCAGACTCTAGGCACCGATTGTCGAGACACGTAGAACGCGACATTCATGAAAAGTCGTGCTTCTTCAAGTGCTTCCCTTCCCCTGAAGGTAAATAACTATTGCACCCTGTTCACAATATTGACTCATTGTTCATCGTAGGCCCCTCTTCCCCCTAGTTCCCCAGACATTTCCGATATCATGGAAGGAAGCGACATCAAGTTGCTGATGAAGACAAAGACAAAGTCACCCTGGTCGACCGACGCTGCGGATTTCTTCATTCTGCTGTGTTCTTTCCTCCTAATCGCAGCATCCATCGTCCTCGTTGCCCTCGTATTTAATACACAAGCGACTTCGAACGGCTGGAATCCCATCCCTGGCAAGACTTTGTCCATCTTGCAGCGGGCAATATCATCACTCTCTGTAACCATCACGTCGGCAGTGATAGTGGTGGCTGGAAAGCGATACGTGCTCTTCAAACTCGCAAGAGAAGGTCTGCGTAGCCGAAGAGTTGCCGTCTATAGCAACCCTTCGATCGGGAACCTCGCCAGCTACTTGGTGTCACATGGCGCGGAATTTCCCTTGCTTGGTTTGTCGGCCGTTTGGGGGCTAGCATTGGCTACGAGTTTGACCGTGGGTGACAGCTGGGAGATGGCCGCCGTTACAAACGGCATGCCAACTTCAGTACCCTTTGGTCCGCTCAATCCAGCAACTCCGGGTTCTTCATCGCTCGCTTCAGCATCGGAACAATTAACTTTCGTCATGTCGTCGGTGTGTTCCAACGTAGTGGGCACTGTCGGGCTCGTCAACATCTCTAGCGCCGGCATACCAACAGATCAACCAATGGGGATCATCTACTATCCTCCTCTCCCGTACTCGTTGCCGAACATTGGTTTTTCCTTCTCCAATACAATGAATGGTTTCAATATTTCCATGGAACAGCTTCCTTCAGTCCCATCCACTGCTCGGAATCTTACCTGCGTGCCGAGTGCCACCAACACTCCCCTGGACCTATGGTCTGACGGATCTGACGACCAGACACTTTCCATCATTGCCACCTCTCCATCCAACTCGAGCTCCATATTTCGGTTCAATGCTACTTCGATCATCATGGGCGGGACCCTATCTTCCACTGACAACTACACCGAATTTGCACTGAACGGGACATCATGGCCCAACGTGATGCCGGTGGACAGCCAGTGGGCTCAAGATATCACCAGCTTAATTTGCAACACCACTTCCCCATCTGTTGGCATGTGCGAAGGCTCATTCTCGGACTTTGCAAGTCTACTAAACACCCACTCCGGGTCCTCCAATGGGGATGGGCCCTATACCCACTGGAGCACAATGCTGAACATGGCGCTCGGCGCTTACACTTCCCCAATGTATCCATCCATTGGGGGCTTCTTGTCCGCTGTTCCCATCGCGCAGTACGGTTCTCTATTCACGGCGCAGTATGGGATATACATTCTCATCCTCAACATCATCATGTCACTCATCATGCTGTACGTGGTGGTGAGACTGCGCCTGGCCAGCCATCTGGGGGCAGATTTCATGAACTCGACGCGGTTGCTCTTGGACCCGCTAAAGAAGCCGGAGTTGTTTGATGCGTCTCTGAAAACGACGGTGGAAGCGCTTGAAGATCCGTTCATGCTCGTTAGGGAGGACAGCGAATTTGTGGTGCAGAGCACGAGTCGACAAGGGGGAGGAGGAAATGAATCGAAACGTTTGTCGTGCGGAACCAGTTCGATCAACTCTTGTAACGATTCGGATAGTACCACCCTTGTAGGAGTGTAATACAGATGATGACTCTCATGAGATATGTAACTTACCACTAGTTCGTATGATACTGCTTAGTTACTACCCTACCCTTGTCTGTGGCTGTGCCAAACGGTGAAAACCATCCTCGCATTCAGCCGAGTCAATTACTTTGCTCGAATGTCCTGTATCCTTCAACCGGCGCGCCATTTGCGCGTCCTACGCGTTTTCCACGGAGTACGGTGGAACTCGACGCAAACCATCCCGCACCAGAACTCCCATCCTGCTCCCCCAGCATCAAGTTCCGTCACGAAAGCTCAAAAGCGACCCCATCTAGGTATCAACGTTGACCCGAACCATGGTCTCTGGGCTTTTTTCCGGAAAAAGGAGGTGGATGGTGTAGTACAACACGAAACGGTCGAGGCTAGAGAGTCGCTCACCGAATCCGGTGCGTGTCGTCTTGGCTGAATCCATGTCGCGCGTGGACTAATGCTCTGGTTTGGCAGGACGACCCTGGCACGCCGCCGAACTGAGGCGAAAGAGCTTTCGGGAGTTGCATACGCTCTGGTATGTTCTCTTGCGCGAACGTAACCTGCTCGCGACGCAGCGCGAGGAGGCACGGAGAATGGGCGTTCAAAATCCCGAGGCGCTCGCTGCGCCGACTATGGATCGGATGGTCGGTCGTTTCGTTGACCCCCACTGTTGCACTTTTTTGCTCACACAGGTGTCACGTTTAGTGTCGCAAGTCGATGGCACGCCTCAAGTTTGTCCTCAATGAGCGGCGGCTACACTATGAGAAACTATCCCTAGAGGGAGTCATGCCGCAAGAGGAGCTGTTGAAGGTTCCAGAACCTCCGAAACCGGCACGTCGCATGACGCGGAGGGAAAGAACAGCAGCTCGGCGCAAGGCGTCATCACCACCAAGCGTCGTGTGACCTTGCATTAGATATATTTGATACGCCTGGTCTGATACACCAGATGATGGGTAGAATGCTAACTGGTCCGTCTGCGGGCTTGCTCCCAATCTACCATGGCCTGCGAGATTTGGCAATCCTTGATAAAAGGGCTTTCGTACATCTCTATCTGTCGCTTCCCACGCCTGAGGAGGTGTTCGATCGCAGCGACATTGCGGGGGGACACTGAAGATGCCTGAGCGCGGAATGTGTAGCGAACATAGAGGGAGAACTTGGGTTGGGCTTGCGGTGGTTTCGTCCGCACCATCCGAAGTGCACTGGGTGAAAGGATGAGTTGGAAAATCGATGAGACAAGGAGCGCACTCGCCGTCTGTACAAGGCGAGGACTTCCCTCTGCAGCCCCGACTGTTTGGAGGACATGGTGTTGAAGAGGGAAAACGCTTGGTAGAGGTTCTCGGGTCCTGATCGACGGTCCCTCGACACCTCCGGCTTAATGGGCCGAATTTGGACAAACAGACCTTGCCAGTAAGTATGATGCGTGGACGAGTTGGAACATGTGTCCGTCCGTGGCAGCGATACCATGCCACGACCGTCCGCACTTTTTCTGCGGGTGCCAAAGACGCTGGGACGTCGAATCCAACCGAGTACTGCAAGGAGCTCGTTCGAAACCACGACTATGAGGGATACCTCGTCTCGCAGTTGTACCCCCGGCAATACCAGAGTGCATTTTATGCATTGAGAGCGTTTTACGTGCGTACACTCGTGTCGGACTGCCGAATTACTGACGTTTTCTGTCCTAGATCGAGTTGTCCATGATAAAAGACACAGTTTCGCAAACAACACTCGGACAGGCCCGGCTTGTGTTTTGGAGGGACGCGGTGAAAGACATTTTTGCTGTAAGTCACGCTTTGAGTGCACGTGTATTTTATCAATGTCCTCGTAGAACAAGCCCCCGCGGCACCCCATTGCGCTTGGACTCTACGAAGCGACACAAAGGAGTCGCCTGGCCCAATACCACTTCCAGAGGATCATCGAAGCCAGGGTTCGTGCAGCAGACTCGGCTCTGATTCTCAAGTCTGATGTCGTATAGGAGCAAGAGTTGCACGCGCAATCGCACCTGACTGTGGAGTCGATGACTTTGCACGCCGAGTCGACAGCCTCGACGTTTCTGTACCTCTTGCTCTCGCTGCTGAACCTGCCGTCCGCAACGCTGTCCCACGCCGCGTCTCATCTCGGTGTTGCCCAGTCGTTCACAACGCTGCTGCGTGCCTTTCCGTTCCATGCGTCCAAAGGGATGATGGTCATTCCGGCCGAGATTACAGCCAGGCACGGCGTGAGCCAGCAAGAGGTACTGACGAAAGGAGGGACGAGCAAGGCGTTGGAGGAGGCAGTGTTCGAGTTTGCTACGATCGCCAACGACAACCTGCTGACTGCGCGGAGCGTGTTCCGGGAGACGGGAGGCAGGGTGCCGGAAGAGGCGATGCCGGTGTTCGCTTTAGCAGTGAGTCTATTCCGATACGATGTTGCATGGGCTGAGATTATGCAGATACCTGTCGCGTCGATACTTGGACGATTGGAGGAGGTGGATTTTGACGTGTATGATAGTAGATTGCAGGTCCGGGATTGGAAGTTGGCCTTTCGAGTTTGGAGAGGTTACTATAAGAGGACTTTTTGAGTGGAATGCCGGCATTGGTGATCTAGTTGTAACTGGATTTTGAGCCATTCGAATGCACGCTCCTCCTGCGAGTCTGCGGGGTCCGCCAAAGATGTGGAACTACTCAAATTTGGAAGTCCGATGCTGGTAACTTACCTTGGACTGGCCTGCACGGCTTGACTCGAGACCACCACCCTCACAAACAAAGTGCGCACGCCTGGCCACCCAAGTTCGCCTCTTTCTCCTCCCCCGTCATCATCCTAATCCATCCCTCATTTTTCGTCCCTTTAAAACAAGTCGCAGCGCCGTCCTATGGAGCGTCTATGTGGTATGTTTTCTACACGGTGTGAGTTGTCACCCACCCCTCAGTTCTGTCCCAGACGATATCATCCATCTCATCATCTACGAACTTAACGATCCCACCGCCCTCACACTCACCTCGAAACGCTTCCTCCGGGTATCAAAGGATCCCTATGTCCGCGCCCGTTACTTCCTCCATCGATACGGTCACATGGACGCCATGTTCTGGGCTCTAGGCAGAGGCAGAGTTCTCAATGACAAAGTCATCGACGTACGTCTTCTCCACCTCTCCTCTTTGATTCCATGTCCCACGCTCAATGTATGCGCCCTTTCCCAGATCCTCGTATCAAGTGGCGCCTATATATCTCGCTACATTATACAGGTCGCCATTCATCACTACTTCCGCTCTGCAAGCCACTTTATCAAGACACCGTGGGTCAGGTCGATACCTCTTTCCGTGTTCACGCACTTTATGAAAGTCACTTCCGCGCTCTTCGATGAAATACCACTCGGAAAGAACGAAGACGACGGCTACATTTTCCACTCGTTTCTCAAGGAGAGCAGGCTACCTCAGGACCTGAAGAGCACCAAGTGGGAGGACGTCCGTGAGATTTTGGACAAGTACAAGGTATGCTCTCTTCTTTGTGATAGCGTTTGGTTTGTGACTTGGTCTAGTTCATCCCATTCAGCATGAAGGTGTGCGATTCGACTCCTTTTCTTTCTGTGCCCTCACACCATGACTACAAAGGATCCTTTGATGGCTCAACTGCCGATTGCACTTGCTATCGAACCGAGGCTACTACCGTTTGCGGAGGCCAACGGATTCCGTATGGATCCAAAGGTACCTGTGAACTTTTTTTGCACTCGCCCAATTTCTCACTGTCCAATCAGTACCGTGACTTTGTGTTCCGTAAAATGTTCGAAAAGCAAGCGTTAAATGGCGGAGATCGAACGGACGATATTGTCCGTAATGTTCGGGAGCTGAAACGATTAGATCCAAGGTGGCTATCCATTCGCTCTGAACGAGACATGACATTCATGTTTGAGCCGGACAGGATGTTTTTGAGTCGTACGGTGGCGGCAGAGATATGCATGGAGGCCAAGAGCAACGAGTCCGCATATCGAGCCCTCAAGGCACTCGATCGTTCAGGAGAGTTGTTGTTCAAGCTCGGGTAAGTCACTTTGATCGATCTCATGTCGTCGGGTCTCTTATCGTTATCAGGCCCGTTGTTACCGAGTTGATGAAGGTGAGGTTTAGAAGCGAGATTCTGGAAGCGCATATTCATAGTTTCTCTTCTAGCTTTTCGTGAAATCGCGTTCAATCACGTCCACGTACACCATTAATGTTCTGCGTCAACTCTACACCGATTTCCCCAGTACGGACCCAATGGTCCGAGTTGTTATGTTATTAACTGTATGTCTGTCTGACGGCACGTGGGCGCTCTCTGCCATACCTGAAGCCCTCACGTCCTTCCACGGCAAGTTGGAAGCAATTGGTCTGCTGCCTTTGACGAGAGAGGACTTGTTTAATATTATGATCAATCCTTTCGTGGAGAAACATACTCTTCTGGTCGAGTATGCAAAAGAGGAGATGGGAATGAGTATGAAAGACACCAAAGACCTCGTGCAAGACGTTGCGATCAAATGCTTGGAGATAGCGAGCAAGGTAAGAACATCCTTTTGCAAGTTCCGTTTACTCACTCCACCTAGGGCAAGACTCTGCGCAAGCTTGCAGAAAACCATTCTCTTCATGCCGCGCTTGCAGACGCTGCTGTAAGGCGATATTCGCTATCACTGGACGATCTTCCCCCTGTGGAGGATGAAAAAGCATGTGCTACCTATGAAGCAACGCTATGTCGAGAATTTAGTAATTTGAAGATGATCCGAGCCAATTCAAGCGGGTCGTCGAATCAGACTCCGGGTGCCTCTGCTTCTCTCGCCGGTGAATCAGCAGCAGCCGATGATGCTGAAATGGAAAGTCAGGAGGAAGACCCTCGTGAATTTGTCGTCGACGTCGAGGAACTAGAGGAAACGCCTACTATTGGCGATGGACCTGATTTGGTTCGCAGTTACCTCGTATGTGCTGATGTTCCGTTGTTGAATCGTCCGTAGGGCGCTATAGGACAGGATACGTTGTCGGCCATGATCCGCCAAGACGAGATGGCCCCCACTCGATCTCGTAGACGGTCGTACTACTACAGCATTTATGGTATCGATGTGAACGGAAAATTAGACTTCCCCATCGGTGAGTACGGCCACTTTACCAGGGGGACCGTACTAATGCATCACCAGAGTCTGTGCCGGTTGGTAGGTGGGTCAAGGAGCATTACGACCCACACAGTTCTATGATGGCGGTATTCATGACCCATGCTGTAATTAACAATAATACTGCGGTGCGTCTGGTGTCGATCCTTACGAGTCGCACTCTAATACCCTTCTTCTAGCTTCTTCATCTCTATCTTTCACCCGCCGGTGTAGGCTATACAACTCCTTCGGCTCATGTTCCTATTACTCTGAAACACTTCAAGCAGCTCGCGCACTTAGGTCGAGCGCCGGTGAGTACGCCAATCGAATGCTTTGATTTTGGCATTGAACATCATTCATAGAATTGGTGTCTCTATCATGAAATCGAGTTTGGAGCCGAGTTCTTTTTTAGTGAAGAGGACTATCTCTCGAAACAAGCTCCTCCAGATGTCAAGCGCTCTTGCAAATCCCGGGTAAAGCCGAACGATATCAAGAAGGAAACCAGTCCACCAACCTTGTCCCGCTCCACGTGCCACGCGGAGCCGTCAACCCCACAGGCAAGCCCTTCTCCTCGATCATCTCGGAGACGACCTAGAAGGTCCGCGGCTTCGACGGTGACGTCCTATATCGTCCCGGATTCCGACGACGAAGCCATTGTAGATGACGATGGGGAGAACACGATGATGGCTATGTTGAGCATGCAGGCGAAGAAGCGCAAGGTAGAATCGAACCTTCAACGGTGGATCAAGCACTTGTCTGCCCTTCTTGTGGATGAGCAACGGAAGGTAATGACAATGCATTCTTGAGATTCTAGTCGGAGACCTGACTGTGGTCATAGTACAAAGAGAGACGGAGACGACAGGACAGGGGTACGGATGGTAAACGGCGAATCATGAAGGTGAGCATTCTCACTGGTACGCGTTGGGAACGTCAATCACACATACCCCTCAAGACGGAGTTCCACAAGTCACTCATTGTCCACCTCCGCTCCTTGCGCAAGGTCGACCTTGATAAGCGGAAGCAACTTTATGGCTCTGACGTCGCGGAGGAAGATTACAGCGACGATGACGACGACGACGAGTATCAAAACGTGCGCGTCTCAAAGCGGCGTCGCATAAACCGCCTGAGCCCTACGGACACGTAAAGTAGAAGCATGTTCATACATACACAACTATAACTGTACTTTTTCATTGCCATAATTTCCTTTGCTAGATTCATCCTAATAAATGTTATCGTTGTGCAGATCATAGACGCGTCTAAAATGGAATAAAGTGGTGGCCTTGACAGAGTGATGAAGGAATCGCGTAGAGGTATCACTATGCTACAGTCTTGGTACAAGAGTGAATGGGCGTGGTCCGGGTCTACGTGTACATCTCTAAACAGCGTCTCTATGTACGGGTTCGCAAGCGCGTTCACGGTGGTATCCAAAGATGCGTTGAACAACCCCAGGCTCTTCAGCGGATTCAGCAACAAGCGGGTGGCATTCATGAAATTCGAGCCAAGCCGACTCGCCACGCGCAATCTCATCACAACGCCCAGCATCACCGCCGACACCGCGACGTTGACGACGAGCACGTACACCCCGTAGCGCGGCGTCAACTGCAGTTCATCGTTGAACGCGACGGGCACGAGCGCGGTGGTACCGATGTGCGGCCACGACGCCGAACTGTTGGCGCCCATCGCCATGCCCAACGCGGCACTCCAGTACACCCCGGCTGCCGTCGGCGTATCGGTGCCGGTCGCATCGAAAGAGGCATACTCGGCGTCGAGCGTGATGGCAAATTCGATGAGAGAGGATCCGACGCCGCGGCAGCTGCCCGCGATGGGAAACGTGGCGTTGCAGACCCAGCTGTCGATATCTTGAGCCCAGCGGTCGTTGGACATCATGTTTAGCCATGTCGTCCCGTTTAGCGTGAATTCGGTTCCGTTGCCTGTAGATTGCAATGTACCACCGAGGACGATCGCGGACGCATTAAAGCGAAACAGGGATTGCGAAAAGGGGAGGGTGGCGATGATGGACAGCGTTTGGTTGTCACCCCTTCATACCATAGTTGGCCAGTACTGAAGCCATTTCTCGTTCCTGTGCTGTCAACGCAGGTGAGATTCTGGGCGGTGGGTGGAATGGAGGAGAGTGCTCCTATGGAAACGTTGAAGCCATCCAGGAGTGTGGATAAGGAGAAAGCACTGTTGGGTTGGTAGTGAGAGAGAGGAGGGTAAAAGAGGGCCCCCATTGGGCCCTGAAATCAGTGGTGTGCCATTCGAGACCTCGATGAGCCCGACGACCCCCGAACACACCGATGCCATGACATAATTGTCCAGACGCCGGGAGAAAGAGTTGATCCTGGGGCCACCGGGGCGTCGAACGGACCAAAGGGAATTGCTATACCCGTCGACAATACACTGGGCACCATCGCCCACGCGTCGTTTACGGTCAACCTGGTCGCCAATCCCAGCGCCCAGACGGCCGACAAAGCGAGCAAGGGCAACTCGAAGCCATTCCTAGTCCGGGCCAAGTAATGGGCAAGGTTACCAATAGACGGATTACCGTAAACGGTAACTCTTCGGCTGTGTATCCCTCCTCTCGCGAGTTTGAAGAGCACGTAGCGCTTTCCATTATTACGGCCGACGTGATGGTGGTCGAAAGGGCTAGGATTCCCCGTTGGAGGATCGACAAGGTCTCCCTGGGCACAAAGTCCCATCCAAGATTTGCGTTTGCATATATGAGGGCGATAAGGACCATGGATGCCGTGGTTAGGAGAAAAGAACACAATAAGACGAAGAAATCTGCAGCATCGGCAATCCAGCCTGACTTGGCTGCGGTGAACTTCTTCCCTAACAAAGATTGGGATTGGGCAGAGTCGTTCCCATTCATGCTGGGCGATTCGGAATGGAGGAAGGATTACTATGATAAAAACTTCTAGTCAATACTCACAACAGCATCATGATAATCAGCTCTGATACGCTACAAACAACGCACCCGGATTCTGGAGTAATAGTGTGTCAACAATGTCTGAGGAGGTCTGAGGGATATGGAAAGACTGGGCCTGTTGGTCAAAACCTGGTACTTAGAAGCAGGTATGAGTAACGATGGCGAGTTAAAGATACCTTGAAGGGTTTGAGGCAATGCCATGCCCAACGCCAAGCAGTAAACGCGTCACTCAGGCTGGGTCATTACACGGCAAATGTCCCTATCCGGACGCAATTAACACATTTGATCGCGGCATTACATAATGCTGAGATCAAGAGGAATCCTGCACCTGTGTCCCTGTGTTCGATAAGGTACGAGTCCCAGTTGCGTCCATGTGAAACCCTGCAATACACGCTCAGATACGGGTGGTGGTTCATAGCATAAGAAAACGGCCCAAGAGTTATTCCACCTTGCAGTAGCAGAAGTAGGCGGCAGAGAGGAACATGTATGACCCTTCCGGCTCATAGTTGATATCTATAGTGGATTGATCGATCCCCAAGCCTGAGCCTCTCCTCGTCCGTCTCTACCCGGTCGTCCCCCTTGTTATTAGCGAGCACCACTTCACGTCTCTTATTCTCCCGTGCCATCATCACCCATAGATATGTGGCCATCAAAATGGCGAAGAGAACATATCCGATGGCGATGAGGTTGGGTTTGCGGTAGAGATGCGTGCTGAGAGATGGCCGATATATTAGGCACCCAGCAATGGCACCAATGTCGCCAATCATGATCTGCGTCGCAACTGCGACTGCACGCTTGGTCTGTCCGGAAACATTTTCACCGGGCCAACTATAATTTTATTTATCTGTAAGCAAGTCCGGAAAATTCCAAAGGTCGTCGAGCTAACCTGAGAAGTAATGAATTGCCAGTGTATACTCCGGCTGAAGAAGGATCAGTCAAAGCTCAAATGTCAGAAGGAGTACATGTAATCACCTGCCACAACATGGACGCTGAAGTATTGCACAAGAGCTATAGGGGCCTTGTGAGATGATAAAGGTAATGGAACTGTTGCTGTTACTCACGGTTCGTTGATGAGATTAAAATGATGTATCCTGGGAAATGGATTGGTCCGCACGTTAAATCTTGTGAAATGTACTACTTAGTACTTACCAATGATCGCGACTACTCCGGCGGTGATGATGAACGGCGCGCGCACGTTCATTCGGCTGGACAACCAGACCGTTCCCCACACCGAGAGAGCCGCAACGCCGTTGGGAGGTACCGACATCCTATCCGTCGGATTAGCTTAGCAGCCATAAGTGGATGACACACGGACAACTGTGCCTGCCATGTCTTGAACCCGAGGTCTGCTATAATGGTGGGCTACCAGCTGGTCAGTGTTCATATAGAGGACGATGAGACAAGATAAACACCAGAAAGAAGCTGAAAGAATACAGCACAAACGAGAAGCCGTGGAACAGAAACGCATATGCCCAGACTAGATGATCCTCAAAGGCGGATCGGACAGAAGACCACTGGAACGACTGCTCCGTGCCCGCATCCGAGTCTGCTTGCAGTTTTTCTATCAAGCGATGACGCTCCTCTTCCGTCAACTATTGGATGTCAGTGAAATCTAGTCACGCGATCATCAGAATAACACCTCACGAATTTCGCCTTGTGGGACCAAGTTGGCACAACAAAATATGCAACTAGCGATACGACCACTGTGAGGGTACCTTCAAGGATGAAAATCCTGAACGCCGGGTACAATGGTGGGATAAGCACCGTTCGAGCAGACCCTACCACTGCCATCCCTTGCGTCCTCCGACACCATTCATCAAACCGATCGCGTAGGCGAATATCCCTAGAGAAGGCTCATTACTCGTCGCAAGGGTACCAATACCAAGGTGCAATACCTCCGAACGCTCCTGCAAGAGCTGCACCGCCAAAGAACACGGCAACTCGCCAGCTGCGTTCCCGTCTGTGTATAGATGCAAGGCCATATGAATACACGACCTTTTGGGGTAAAGCACCTTCCTTGCCTGAGATAGTATACAGAGAACAAGTAGATGACCCCGGGAAATAAGCCAGCTTCCGTCATGCCCAACACTAGGGAGCTGGATCATATCGGGAAGTGTGAGAGTGAAAGAGAACCTACGGAATCGTATCCCGAAAAGGCCGGCCTGGTTCGTCACAAGCCCTTGAGCAATGGAAACAATGCCCCAAACGAGGGTCAAGCTTGGGAGCCAAAACTGAGGATCGAAACGCTTCAAACTATCGCTCGAGAGGTGAGGAATAGATGTGTGCGCGAACAGAATGGAATTACATGATCTGCGAAAAAAAAGTGTGCCAGAAAAATGGGAGGTTAGTACACGGCCGCATATATGCGCATTCAGTAGACAGACATTTGGGGGTATCTCGAAAAGTACGTATCCAATGAAATATACCGCCAAAGCAGTATTGTATGCAGAGGCTGACACGCCCAGATCCTGAGTGGCTCGTTAACGAGTGGAATCAGTATCATCACAAAATTGGTAGACTCACGGTAGTCAAACCATCTAGTCTGCAGTTCACAGAAGGTCAATGGTTGTCGTTGTAAATGATCGGTACTTACTTGGCATTCGCAATATTTGTCCTGCGTAGATATTTAGTGATTAGAACTTCTAAGATTCCTGAGAAAAGCTCACCGGTCGAGGAAGCTCAGCAAGTACAAGAGTGTAAGTATTGGAAGCAGCCGTACGTCAACCTTGCGTATAAGTCTTTGATCATCTGGAGAGTCGTACTTCAGAGTGTTACCCGGCTGAGTCTCCACTTTCTCAGGGTCTAGGTTAGCCATGGTGGGCCTCCACAGAACACCATCGCCAAGGTTTTATATCTTTTGCACGAGCTTGTCGCAATCGCGAGAGCCTATGGCGTAATGTCATGGTGAGATGAGCACGAGAGCACCAAAAACAACCGTGATCGTCTAGGATACAAGCATTCAGGGGTATTCCCTCGATGTACAAGTCGTGGGAACAATATCCCTCTTTGAATCAGTACCTGAACGACTTGTGGAATCGCAAGAGCACAGTACACAGTCAACCTCTAGCAAGGTCATGGAGGGTTTATTCTTCAACGTACGTCTCAACCTGATTTTGAAGTTTCAGCATGCTAGAATCTCTCGCATAGGTCAATAGCGGTTTTCTGGAGGGAATTGCGCGCGGTTACAAAGCTGGCATTCTGAACCAAGGTCACTACGCGAGCTTGACACAATGCGAGAATCTTGAAGGTATCGCGCCGAAGACGCCGCAATGTTGGCATCAAAAGTGCTCACTCTATCCGCAGATTTGAAGACTCAACTTTCTGCAACCGATTACGGGAATTTTCTCGCGAACGAGCCTTCGCCGATCTCGACAACCACGATTTCCGACAAAGCAACGCAAATCCTCGTCGACCAGTTCCATTTCATCCGCAGCAATGCTGTAGAGCCATTGTGTAAATTCCTTGATTATATTACGTTGGTCGTCCTTTGCGATTCCTTTCAACAGGAGACTAATCCCACGATCACGCAGGTATGGCTACATGATCGACAATGTCGTTCTGTTGATCACTGGGACTTTGCATGAGAGGGATACACATGAACTTCTAGAGCGCTGTCACCCTCTCGGCATCTTTGATACGATGCCAGCTCTGTGCGTTGCCACCAACGTCGAGGAACTTTACCATAGTGTCCTTGTGGAGACCCCTCTAGGTGAGTGTAGGATCACGGAACGTAAACCACGTGTTTATGCATACCGCAACGCAGCCCCTTATTTCCGCGATTGTCTTTCCGCTGCTGATCTCGACGACCTTAACATCGAAATCATCCGTAACACCGTCTACAAGGCGTATCTCGAGGATTTCTACAACTTTGTCGGCGGTCTGGGTTCACCAACATCTGAAGTGATGCAAACCATCCTTGCTTTCGAGGCAGACCGAAGGACAATTAACATCACTATCAACTCTTTTGATACTGAGCTGACAAAGGAACAACGCGCCAAGCTCTTCCCTGCAATCGGTAGATTGTTCCCCGAGGGGAACAACGCCCTTGCAAAGGCAGATGACCTCGAGCAAGCTCGACTAGTCTGCGACAATATCTCCGAGTACCGCTCCTTCTTCGACAGCTCTTCATCGGCCCAGGCTAGTCACGATGTTGGTGACCTCGGTGTCGCGGCACTACTAGAAGACCGGTTCTTCCGGATGGAAGTACATCTGAATAAACAGGCATTCATGCAACAGTTTCAGTATGGCGTGTTCTATAGCTACATGAAGCTAAAGGAACAAGAAATCCGAAACGTTACATGGATAGCAGAGTGTATCGCCCAGGACGCGAGGGACAGGATACAGGACTTCATACCAATTTTCTGATTTTGCCTATTGTCACCCATGTGTCCATTCCTTGCATAATACACATTTCTCGTTTCGAGGCTTTATCTAGAACGTACAGTTGCTTGGCTATACAACATGCCTCGGTGTGCCCGGGTTACATACTCACAATTCGATGAAGAAATGCAGTGTGCTAAGAATATCATGACACCTCTGGGAGGGCGGCCCGGGCAGTTACCGTTTCCGCCGCTGAATCACCGACGACGACCTTCTCATGGACCACATTCACTGGCTCCTCGTTTCCCTCAACATGGATACTGGTATTCGAGGTCCGCTCAGACGATATCTTGCATTCGCTGGGTCCAGCGGAACGGGCCATGGTCGTTTTCACGAGTCTCTCGTCCATCCAAGGACCCGCGCTACTCAAGTCACAGCCGCCTGCGCTCGAGCACGTACAATTTCCACCAAGACTAGCGGGAAGATTGTCAGCATCCACAATTTGCAAAAGAACCTCTTTGTAGTCCTTCCCAAGAATGTCGACTTTCTCTACGGTTTCTTTGGCGAGCCAAGGTTTGATGACGGACCAAATGAATGTGAATGAAGGGGGAGCATTTATGATGGCAAGTTGACCCATCCTGCACAGGAGTGAATAGAAGTAGAAACAAGAGTTTTGGTAATGAACATACGTCTCTGGGAAATAGTCTTGCGATATCTGGAACGACATTTGAACAAGGGATTTCACTTGCCAGAATTGCGAAAGGCTATATGTCGCGTCATTACAAAGCACGTTTGTGATGGCAATATACGACTTACCCAAAGCCCTGGAGATCAACGATGACGATGGATTGGTCGATGCGACGACCTGCTGCACGGGAAGCAGCTGGCAAAACTTCGCGAGTAAGGGCATCTGCATTCACTATAATAGATTCCACGAGCTTTTCTGGCGTGACATGCTTGTAGAGCTCCGGAAGGTTTAAACCACCGAAGTACTGTACGTTCACCGGCCGTCCTTTCTGTTCTACGTCAGGAACTGTCCTGCGCATATAGATTAAACGCTCCACTGACCTTGTCTATCTGACATAAACAATAATGTAAGTCCAAGACACTTGTAGTGAAATGACGAACATACCTTGTGGAAGTACATTGACCACGATTTGAATACTTCTTCACGACCGGGATACTTCAACCATAGGCGGTCAGATGTAACACGTATCTCGCAACATTTGTCACTCACGTCAAATGGGTCCATCCTGTTTCTCAGCTCGTCTATGCCGATTCCCGACACGCTTTGCCTCCAGTGTTGGCAGTTCTTCACCATCTTCTTCGATTCATCAAGATTGAACTTGCGTGCTCGCAGGAATCGGCTGTGATACATCGGATGCTCGTGCTTAGCTTGCCTCGCGCATGGTAAACCGATGAGCTAAGGACCTTTATGCACTCACAGTAGTGTTGGATCATCGGTACCGATAGAATCTCCTTCGTGCAAGATGCCTTCAGCGAACAGTTGCTCGCGGAAGGTCTTGAGGATGTCGGCTTGCTGAAGGGACAGTGGTGTAATAACCTCGGAATCAGAAATCGACATGACGAGAGTTTGGCAAGGTTGGCAAGAGCGACGATCAGGCGGACATAGGGTGCACTCGCACGCACGGAATGCAGTCCGATTCGCTACTGGATTACCAGTAACCTTTGATGAAACTTGACAATGGGACACGAAGCAGCGCCACCGAGTCGGAGCGCCCGTCCTCGATGTTTAACGCATGGACTAACTTTGATCAGGGACGACGGTCGAGGCTTGTCCACTAAACGGAATAGGCATGCGAAGATGTAACGTCAAATTCACAACTCCTGTCAAAGCCTGAGGCTGGTCAACCTGCCCGTCGGCTAGAGGCGCTAGACCATTCAGCTGACACCTACCTAACCCGCCCTAGTCCTGTACTAACCCATTATACTTTCCAACACTCAGGAAACTAGACTTGTCGAATTGTCTCAACTCTAAGGTGCTCCCGTTTCGAACCCGGGGTGTCGATGCGCAGAAATTCATTGTTCTGACTCGGAAGGTCGGTGGTCGTACTGCACTTGTCTCCCCTCAGCAGGATGTCAGTGGTTTCTACCTCATCGTGCCAGGGCGGACGGCGCCACGGTATCTGTTGCATTCACGTCCACTGTGGTTGATGTTGCTTGAAGAGAACAAGAATCCATTGGTTTCGGGGGAGGGAAGGGGGCTCTGTTGCATATCACCAGGTAGCAAAATATGGATGACCATTCCACCCTACCATTTTCCTAGCCTCACATTTGGTCGTTGGACTTGTTACGGTTCGTTCCTATGTCGCTGGTGTGATTGGACAATGGTCATTACTCATTACTCATCATGCAGCGCTTTGGCCAAGAACTGAAAAAGGGGTTCCAACCTCGATGTGCTACCTGATACTTGCGACAGACCACCATGTACATCGCTGGGCTTCATTGCACGCTCCCCTCACCTCAAGGGGTTGAAGGGTTAGCGGCCCTTACCACTGCCGATTTCTTCAGATATCTCTTCTGGAACTTAAGAGCGCCAAAGGTCACCACAGAAGGGGAAGGTGGCCTCTCTATCCCAGAATCCACGTCCCGTTCAATCCTGGACAAGCTCGTGTTTCCAATCCAAGGGCTTGCCGCTCTGCTCCCACCCGCAGTCTACTGTACCGCCGTGTTGTTCAACAATTTCCAGCAGCCAGCCTGGATGTTAAAGTTCGCCTTTCCGGACGACATTGTTCAACAGAAGTGGAAGACTCCACTCAGACTTGCAGCCTGCGCTGCTGGGTTTTCTCTGAAATTCGTTCTTGACCGGATAATCAGTCACTCAGACGAGCGTTTCCGAATGATAGGGGTAAGGTCTCTCATTACTCTGAACGACGTCGATTGAGGTCTTTTCAGCGTCGCGAGAAACCCAAGATGATCCAGACTGGGCCGTATGCCGTTGTCCGCCATCCCGCGTATAGGTGAGTGGCCTGTGTTGAAGACGCGGCAAGGGTTGACCGCGTTGATTGTCACAAGTGTGATGCTGCTGCAACAAGTGTTCTACTCGGTCATGTATTGGTCCTATGTCCCTCTCGCATCCCTTGGTGTTCTTGCAGGTATATTCGCCATCAAGATGCCCATCGAGGTGTGATTTGTGATTTGAATAAATTTAACCGAAGTGCTCATGAGATCTGTAGGAGAAGGCAGCCCAAGAAGACGACGTCATTGGAAATGACTACACTGAATATATGAAAAGAACTCCAGCTAGGCTCATCCCGCACATTTGGTAGGAGTAGGGAGTAAGTTTTTGGTCACCCTGTTTTGTTTCGCGGAGACGAGGTGACTGTTTCTTTGCTTCACTCGTCGTTGGCTACAATGTAATATTGCTGCTACGCGTCAAGTTTCAATGATTTCTGTGATTTTAATACTAGGCCTTTGACTTGCTCCAGCTCCATCCCAACGAGTGCACGTTCCCCACCGACCGAAGATCTGACATCGTCCATGACTGCTTTCACACCTCTCCAGCCAAGACCAGTCCATTCTGCGACGAGCTTCCCATTGAAGTTACTCCTCAGCCATGTCCTTGCGTAATGTTCTTGGACGATTGCATCCCACTCCGACTTTTTACCAAATGTAATAAGCGCCTCCTCGACTGCGTCTTGATGCGGTCCTGACGTTGACACGGATGGTGCTTTGTCTTGAGCCCAAACGAGGAAGTCGATGTACATGCTACGACCTTCGACAGACTTGTTAAACGTGTGCATCGAGGGGACGTGAAGCCGACGAGGGTCAAAAAATCGTGAAGTCGCGGCGAACTTGAACGTTTCTTCGACCGTCTCAAACCCTTTCATCCATCTATCCATAGATAGTCCCATGAAGTCGAAAATCACTCGAGGGGAGCTTGTGAGATGCATTGGAGGATTTGGATGAGGACTTGTAACCTGATCATTCGATTGAGAACTCTCGAGCGTAATGTGCGAATGCAACAATCACCTTTAAGCCATAGTGGTTAACCGATAAACCATAACTCTTTGCAATGGCACCGATGATGATGCCAAGATCGCCGTAGCCATGAGAGACAGTAACCCTCTCTGCTTCTTCCTCGTCATCGCAGACTCTAACGTCAACTTGACAGTATATGTGATCCGAGGGAATAGGTTGTGCAGAGTGCATCAACCAATCCTCTTGACTAATGTTGATGGCATAGTTGGATGTCCTGTTACCATCGAGCTCGATGCTCTTGACCGCGCCAAGGACACGGCCCACCTGTTCTGGTGTGATCCCCTCGCGATTCAGGGGATGGGCTACAACGAAGTCGATATCTCCGTGATCTTTCTTCTCTGGTTTCTCCGGAGGGACCTCGACGATCGCGAAGAGGGTCAAGAGCAGAGCTGTGAGACGGGCTTTGAGAGTGTCGTAGAGTGGTGTAGGAAGCCTGGGCAATGAGTCTGGAGGAAAATGTTGCAGAAATGCTCTGCCGCCCATGAGGATTCGCTGAACCCTGGGTCCATCATTCTCCCATACGCATACGAGTCCACTGCGACGATCATTCTCAAGCACGAGAATGGTATGTAGACAAAGTGGTGATCAAACTCCGCTCGACACCTCTCTGGTCAAACAATAATGTCCAAGTTTGCACCCCACCGCAAGTCCTACAACAACCCTCGCGTGGCATCCACGACCGTTTGCCAGAAATGTCTCCAAACTGGTGAGGCCTTCTATTGAGATCTGAAACCGAGAGGTCCGACATTGTCGTCGCAGGCCACTTTATCTACGAGTGTAAATCAGCCCGCCCATATGTTTCGCGTCCTTCTCGAACGGAAATGCTCGAGAATCCAAAAGTGCTGGCCAAGCTCAAGGCCGAAGGTAAACCCTCAGTGGAGGTGCCAGAAGAATTCAAAAAGAAGTGTGTTGTACTTTCTGTCACCGAGGAGCCTCTCTCACTGTCGTCCAGAAGCGGCACAGCAAACTTGATTTTGGAAGCCAAGGAAAAGGAGAGGGAGAAACAGAAAACAACTGGTTCAGACAGCCATCCGAAGAAGAAGGCCCGGAGGTAAGCACCGTCTTCACTCAATTTCTCGCCACTTGACCAACATATGTTCTCAGATCAAGTCGTTCGTCTGACTCTCAATCATCATCTTCGGGTTCTGAATCAGAATCTGCGTCACGTTCGAGTGTGTCGGGCTCCGACTCAGGTTCAAGTTCGGGTTCAGAGTCTTCACGTTCACGAGAACGCAACGGAAGGCGGCGTGTTCCTCGGAGAAATGACAGCAGGAGTCGTTCCATTTCTCCAGACCGTGCCTCAGATAGTTCCCGTGGACGAGATTGATTCAGAGTTATGTATCATCATTCACATGGTGTATGTATGATATCAGGATGTATGGATTCAGTCGCAACCACTGAGAGCGGAAACTCGAGTGTTCATAAGGAGTGCCACAATCAGCCTGGCAATCCATGGATTGAGTTGACGCTTGCACAAGTCGACGAGTCACTCACCCGTACAGACCAAGCACCTCTGCGAAGATCAGAATGAGGACCATGGATACGAATATTCGTTGTTCATGGACGTATGCACGGACGCACTGTCCGGAAGTCAGTAACTTGGAGAGAGTGACAAGTCAGCATTACGCACTGAATCACCGACAATCCCGATTGCATAGCCTGCAGCAATACCAGTAAAACCGCACGAGATACCTGCCCCAAGGTGAATGAATCCAGCAGCTAGAGGATAATCTTTTGCAGGGTGTACTGCAGAGAACCTAGAATAAGCATAGCATTCACAATGAAAGCTTTGACGAGTACGAACGCGAGCCTGCGATAAGCACCGACACCACTAATCCATAGACTGCTATGATACCAGACATGACGACTGGTACCAAAGACTGGTGTTACAGATCATTCTCAGGAGAGTCCGCAGGAAGATTATTCGGGGCTTGCCTTCATAATCAACTCTGGTTTGAATGTACCCAGACCAGCGATACCGATGCCGGATTTAGCGGTCCCAAAGGCTGCGCCGACAGCTACATGGAAGAATCAGCGCAGTTTGAAGACGACGTATGGCCTGAGCGTACTGCTGAATATCATCTACAACGTCAAAACAACCTTGGTGAGTGGAATGATACGACAACTGCTTTTTTGCGAGGACTGACCGCGGAAGCAACTCCAGCGAACCCAAAGAAAGGAGCGTATGGTGGACATAGCTCAGATGACATTGCTGCTGGTGAATATAAGGCGAAAGTTTTATTTGAGCGAGCTCGGCGTGCTAAGTTCTAACGAGCAACGCTGCGC
Source organism: Imleria badia (assembly GCA_015039435.1). Lineage (NCBI taxonomy): Eukaryota > Fungi > Basidiomycota > Agaricomycetes > Boletales > Boletaceae > Imleria > Imleria badia. The sequence continues at coordinate 60,994 of MU130793.1, forward strand.
GATCACGTGCGGACAAGGCTACCACCAAATGCTACACGAAGTTCACGAACCACACGGTCTATTGTCATACAAACGATACCATACTGGCCATGTAACATGCTTTCGCAGAACAATAAACATGGAGTGCTAAAAAAGAAATAAAAACGTAGGAGCAGTCACGATCACAGGTCGGATTGGATGGTTGCATCGATGGGGGCTAAAGGGTATATCTGAACAAGGGACTATCATCTCCATTTTCACAGAAATCATCCTTCTGATCATCAGTGATTCCACCTTCACTGCACAACCTCTCCTTCTGCTTGTTGATTTCGTTGTAATGCCACATTGCGAATAGACCCAGCACCATTCTAGCGTGCCGTCAGCAACACAATGGTAAGGGAGCATCAAGAAGAGACGCACGATAAACCCAACAAACCCATGCTTATTCCAAGGCCGACATAGAACCTTGGCGGATCGAAAAAAATAAAGGATGCGCATATCCTGCAATCATTTTACCAGATTACCGGTATGAAAATGCTGGAAAGAGTGACACTCACCCTCCCAGATTTCCAAGCCCATTGACCAATGCAATAGCGACTCCACGTTTGATGTCCCCTCCAGCGTTTGCGCTGACCCATGCGATGGCAATGGGTATGCCTGGAAAGACACCAATTGCAGCGATCACAACACCAACAAGCGCAGCACCAGGCTGCGTCTGCGTGTATAGGACAAGGCATCCCACCAAGCCGACGAATGCCCCGCCAATCATGTACGGTCCACGAAGTCGATGTTTGTCAGAATAAATCCCGACAATAATGACGCTCACACAACCTGCAACATAAGGAGGGACGGAGAGGAGCTCAGCATTAGCGGCAGAGAAACCGAGCTCATAGATGATGGTTGGTGTGAAGAGTGCGATTGAATAAGCGGGGACAACAAACCTAGCCCAGACAAATGTCAGGAAGACCACTCGGGTGTACAAAGTCCTGTTATCCACATACCCGATGTATATGCTGAGTTGAAGGTAGGTTTTATAATCCTTAAGGGCCTGCAGAACGAACTGGAAGTCATAATGTGTAGAGAGACCCTGCGAGTCAGTCTTCATCATTTCGATGACATAGTGTCTTTCGGTCTCTGTCAAAAATGACGCTGTCTCTGGGAACTGAACGGAAGTGAGTAGTGGTAATAAAAGATTGGATGTATGGATGCACGAACATCATACATAAAGAAGGGGGCTGCGAGTGCTACGAGCACTGTGACTGCGGACATGCAAGTCAAACCATGGCTATCAAGTGATGACTGGAGACTTACGAAGACCCTCCAGGCAGAACTAGTAACTTTGGATGAGTGCACCACATCGCTGTACTTAGAAAAATGACTCACAATCCACTGCCAACCATGGAGGCCACCAACCCTACCAGGACAAAGTAAGCTTGGGCAATGAAATATAATATTTCTCCAAGTTCTGCTTACCCTTCCATTTTTTCAATGGCATAACTATTAGCGCGTGAGTGGTATGCTGAAGTGAACCGAGGAAGCGGTCTTACGCCAGAATACCACCGAAAGCACCTGCTATGGTTGCAGCAGAGAGGAATATCGCGTAACGCTTCGCTCGCTCATCGCGTGGGTACCACATCGAGAGGTAGTATGTTACGCCCGGGAACAACCCAGATTCCGCCAAGCCGAGGAAAACTCGGGCACTGTACACAACCGAGACCTGCGTTAGCTAATATGGTCCACTATCTTTCTGGCCCTTACACAAGGAGTTGATGATATGTCTTCACGAGACACATCAAAGTCATGACAAGACCCCAAGCAACCATGATTAAAGGGACTATATTAGGCATTCTGGATCAGCATCCGAAGCTGCGTTAAAAAGGTGATTACCGTACTCCATCGGGACGGTCGAAAGAGTTTTAAGATGATATTTCTAGAAAAAAAAGGTGTTTAATTCACATATCAGATGTATCCTGACCTCGCTCACGATGGGGGTTGTGCAAGACAGTACATAACCTAAGAAAGTGTTAGTCACCCTTGGCCACATTATATATATATAAACCGCACGAAAAAGACTGCAGAAGCAATGTTGTATCTAAGTCCCACAAGATTGAGGTCAGTCGCCATGCCTGCAACTCTGGCATTGCCTAAAAGTTGGCATAAGCGGCATGGACACCTCAAGACTCTGAGAGTAGTACGCGCCGATATTAGCGCGGTCCCTGAAGGCGGCACATTCGTCGGTTAAAAGCAGTCAGAAAGCAATTAAATCGTAACTCACAAGAAAGACAGGAGGTACAGCAACGAGACGAGGGGTAGGAGATGCCAATCTAGTTTCCTTAGTACCCTAGCATGCACTTCGGTGTTAATATCCATAGCGTCCTGAGCAGTACCGGGAACCTTGATGAGAGCCTTCTCATTGCCGATGGCATCTATATCACCGACCTTTAGGTCGTCAGAGGGTGATTGAGGCATGTTGGTGGAGAGAAGCGCAGATGGGGTGGGGCACTAGTAAGGCCTTAACACGGCCCATCTTGTATTTCACGTTTTCTGAAACGGGGTACGATACGTGTACGTTCCCATTGGCAAGACCCTACCAAGATCAACGCTCGTTTTGGACCGGGCAACTTCTTCAGCGGCGGTTTACGTATCAAAGTCCATTGGATATGGAATTTCAGCCAATGTTGCTTCCCACCCTACCACGTCGATCTGATTAATTGGACTTGACGCCGCCGCCGCCGCCCTGGTGATGTATCTCACTTGAGTTGATGTACTAGTTATACATAGTGGCAAGAGATTGCAATACGTACCCCGTTAATCAAAACCACGCTCTGACCATTGTGTTTTGCGGATTGTCCTGTAGGCTGCAGTGGAGGAGAATTGGGTCGGTAACTTAAATAGGCACGATGTTTCCGAGGCTTTCCACTGAAACTGACAGCAAATAACTGAGTCGGGGAACTCACGAAGGTCACGCCACCCTGGCAAATGACAACCGCGCTGCACTGCCTTTGGGGGTGTCAAACTGTCAACTTTCCGCGAGAACACTCAGTCGAGGAAAAAGGAGTGTATGACATACTACTCTCTTTGGAAATACATGCTGTAAGGCACTTTTTGGGATCGCTTAGATACTCATCAGCCAATGAGAGGGCTCAGCAAGCATTCTGCCGTTCAAAGTTTTAGCTGCTCTGCAGATTGGCAGCAGCACTGAGACGCCACACTTACGGGTCACTGCAATACACACAACACCTTGATGTGACTCGAATTGGTAATTGTCGGATCTAATACGTCCCCATGTGAGGCCCTATCACCAACATTTCACTTATTCCTCCCGTAAAGCACTATTAGAACCTGATTCGCGTTCGGTGTGAATCAACTTTGGGGGGTATTCGCGCCACTTGTCTCACGTTTCAAAAATGCTCACTATCAAGTAGGGAAAACTCGCTGGTATGAGCCTCTATCAATACCAGGAGGTCTGTGAAGGATGGGTCAGCAAATCTGCCATATGTTATGGTTGATGATATGGGTTGTAGGAGCCCTGCGGGACGCATTTGAAACTGAAACGTGGACAGCTTCACATCACTAGTGCAATGGATGTTACCGCGCAAAGGAATATAATATCAATGTGAGCTGTGAAATAATACACCTCTCAACCGTCGAGTGGGTTGTAGATTATATACGCGATTTTGTCTTGAAAACACGCACCACGCACACTCATGCCCAAACTCATCTCCGAAGCCCTGCAAATGTCCCTAGCTATGTCAGTAGGCGAGTTATGAAGTACAACAACAGTTACACTCTAATGAACATGATGATAGTATTGGGGGCGATAAGTAGGCCGGTTCGGAATTTGGGTGACTTCTGTGAGATTACCAGGTAGTCTCGAAGGATCGCACCCTGGAAACCTCCTAGGACATCCTAGGACATCCGCTTTAGCGGGTGTCATCTGGTCACAAGACTATCCGCCGGGTTGATTTTCTGTTGGTTTCCATAGTGAGTCGAAATATCATGTCAAAAGCGAGATATATACTACCGAGCCGAATTCCTCCGAGTCCATGTTGTCCACAATATACAACCGCAGGAACGGATGTACACGATACGTGTTGCAATCTCTTCCTGTTGTTATAACTGGCATTAGGTGCAAAGTTGGGAAGCCCGCCAACTCAACGCCAACTTTACCAAACACGGTAGTGCTAATTTTGGACATATCAATCGCTCTGGCCGAACGCATGGAACCACCCCACGTTCAAATTCATGTCATCAAGATTACACGGGGAAGGCATTATGACTTCCTCGGCCACTGAAAACAAACTGCGAAAAAAATGTCCACTCAGTACGGGCCCGAAACGCTACCGCGAGCGGATAGGATCAGAGTACATACTCACTTACCCCGGACCCTGCGGCTAGCTCTGAATGTGGAACGCACAAAAGAGTAGTATCGAGGAATCCGGTGGAGAATCGCGGGCGATGGTAATCATGCCGTTGATGCAACGCGGAGGTTTTCTTCCCAGTGCAACGAGGAAGGTAAAAGGAGATGTATTCAGAAAAATAATCTACTTCTTCTTGACCGCCCTCAGACGTATCGTCTCATTGCCGATGAAAACACCCTTTTAGGCCATGTAAGCGGGGAATGGAAAATTGCGGGATTGAACCTACTTTGCCTTTGTATGGTTCGGGGGGGCGCAATCTTCGGATTTTGGCAGCAAAGTGACCCAAAGCGACATTGTTCGTGCTACTAAGCACAATCTTGGTAGCTGAAGGGACCTCGGCGGTGATGTGAGCAGGGATGGGCACAAAGATGTTGTGGGAGTGTCCGAGTTTGAGGTTGAGCCTCTTTCCGTTTCCACCGGCGAGGGTCCCTCGTGGGTCGTCCTCCAATGCAGCCCTGTATCCGACGCCGACCAGGTACAGCGGTTTAGAGAAACCGTTGGTCATACCGGTGATGGCGTTGTGTATCAGTGACCGCGTCGTGCCCCACATGGCACGCTGATGCTTTATAGCACCATCCTCGACGGTAAGAGACAGTACGTCCGGTTGAGTGAAGGAGAGCTGCATGTATGGTTCAATAGGGACGGTCTTTTCGCCAAGTGGTCCTTTGACGACGAGGGATGTAGAGGATGGTGTGAGGGTAACATTGGGGGGTACTGGAATGGGTTGCTTCCCAATGTTTGATATGAACCCACAGACCCGTCCTGAAGTGCTGAAACGTCGAAGGGTATTCATGGCAAAGTCGACGCGTGGGCGGAGTTTGAAACCACCGCGATGTTGATCTCAATCATGCATCACAACGCCATGGACTCTTTGCCTACCACCTCGCTCGATGCTGGGAAACTCTGATAATCATCGGGTGAACTGTAAGATAATGAGGCTGGATACGGGTAACTTATTTTGAGCCCGTTCCCTTCTTATCTCTGGCTTATCTGCACATGCGAGCCGCTCACTGGCAACTACACAGTATAAACATGAGCACCGGAGCCCTGACTCCTTGAGGTGCCATCAGTGTGCACTATAGGATGGAGGATACAAAGGAAGTCGACTTTAATTCCGAGGCCATCGACGACTGCAATGGGACACTGTCTGCTATCCACCGAGCGGACAACTCCTTACTCCGGAAACTGGGTTACAAGAGCGAATTCAAACGAGAGTTCTCGGTACGTGTCCAACAATGCTGCCATATTCAGTCACAGTACCAAGTGGATCCAACCTTTAGCTCCTTGAGACTATCTCGTTCTCCCTCGCCATAATGGCGGTTTCCTGTGGCACCACCACTGGATACTCTTATCCGCTGTTATCCGGTTAGTTGCATTGTTTATCCTTACTTCTCTCCTAACGTGTTTGCAAGGTGGGCACTTTGCGCTGGTGTGGGGCTGGTTCATTCCTTGCATCTTTGTCACCTGTATCGCGGCTTCAATGGCAGAGCTTGCATCGTCCATGCCGTAGGCATTTCGGCTTATGATCATGTAAAGGAGTCTGATTCCACTGTTGCCTGAAAGGACAAGTGCTGGGCTTTACTACTTCTCTGCCAAGATGGCGTCTGAAAAACGTTCTGCACTTGCCTCATGGATTACTGGATGGTCTAATATTACCGGTCAAGTGACTTTAATTTGCTCGATTGATTATTCGTGGTACGTACCATTCGCGGTCGCCTCGTAGTCCTGCTCATTCCGCTGTTAGTGCCGAACTTATCACCACTGGTATCGCAATGGCCACTGATGGCGCAGTCGTCCTGGGTTCTGGAGCGACTTATGGGATACTTTTGATCATCCATCTAACACAAGCCATTCTTTGCTCAGCTGGCACCAGAATCCTGGCTCGCATGACGTGTTGGTTCTCATTGTTATCAGTACGTGGTGACTTGCCGTCTTCAAGCTTGTATCAAAGATTTTGGCAGTGGCTACAACGATCTCAGGTATAATATCCCTCTTAGTCTGTTCGAGGGGCATAGTCTCTCCAAAAGTCGCGTTCACGAAATTCGAAAATAATACAGGGTGGTCCGATAGTAGGTTTTTCTACACCCTGAACGCGCATATACTCATTATGATGAAGATGTTTGGGCATTTATCCTGGCATTCACTGCACCGATGTGGTGCCTGACGGGATGTGAATCTCTACCCATCTCCAAAGGAGGAAGCTCTGAGCATGATTTCTATTCGTGAAGATGATTCCGCTGCTTATATCGCCGAAGAAACTTCAAATGCGGCCCATGCAGCTCCGATCGCTATCATGGTTAGAGTCCTAGGGACCGAAATTCTTGGCTGGTTGATGTACATCGCAGTCTCGTTTGCCACTTATTCAGTTCCGGATGTGTTGCAGTCAAAGTTCGCATTGCCTATCGGAGATGTCTTCTTGAATGTCCTCGGTAAAAAAGGCGCTTTAGGCATCCAGAGTCGTGTTTGCCTTCTCGAGGGATGACGCACTACCCGGCTCACGGTGGTGGAAACGAGTAAACCGATATACCCAGACCCCCGTTAACGCCGTCTGGTCTGTTATATTGCTTTCCGTAATCTGCGGATTACTTTCCTTCTCAGTGGCGGCATTTGACTCACTTGCGTCGTGCGTATCCCACCCTGCACCGCGCCGCGTTGTTTGACACATGCCTACCTCGCAGCGCTTCGGTGATCGGACTCTACATCTCCTATGTCACCCCAATCTACTTCCGCATTACATCAGGCAAAGATAAGCTTAAGCGTGGACCTTTCCACCTCGGACGCTGGTCTAGACCTATCGGAGCAATAGCAGTCGCATGGGTCGCCTTTATGGTTGTGATGCTGCTATTTCCTTATAGCCAGACCGTGGGTGCGCAGACAACGAGTGAGTTCACCTTAAATTACCTCAAATCCATCAGCGATACTCAAGCCGTGAGAGACTATACTGTTGTGATCATCATGACCGTCTTCTTCGCAACGGCTTCCTGGATCTTTTCAGCTAGGTATTGGTTTACCGGGCCCATACCCAACATAGCTCGCGATTCAGAGCCATCATCCGATGATAAACCAGAGTAAGATATTGAGTCGCCCCATGTTGATTGCAAGCGTAGATAGTTACGCTTGACATAAAATGATGTATCTTTTGTCTTTGGGACACACTGTCCCTTGTTTTGCTGGCGCGAGGTTTAAAACCGTACCGAAGGTCGCAAACAAGCTCGTCCTGGGTCCGGGTTCCGCCGGTGACCTGCATATCCTGCAGCTAGTTGACAGAATATTCATTCCACTCTGTTGCGGCCGCACCTCGAACTACTGCATACACGGGCAGAGAAAAAGTAGAACTTGTGAGCAACAACAGGTCAGCCCTCGAGAATCGAGTAATATTGGCGTGCGCGCGCGGAGTATGATAGTACACCGTGTAGGGTCCCAATGCTTGCGAAGAAAAACGATGGGCTTCCGAGACTGTATCTTTTACTTTCTGGACGCGGAATGGGGGAAAGAGCCAACTTGATTTGTGTTGTGCACAGGCAGCTTTGATGTCTCAGGATGGCAGGCGCACTTGGAGTTCAAAGTGCATTGCCTGCTTGTTCACATCCGCCGCGCTACCCTGGCCCCAAATCAACCAAACCCCCGTTACAGCAAGTTTGATTTTCTCCGTCCTCCCACCCCAGACCCACCCTTCTCTTACAATTACCCCAGACTCTCAGAGCTTCGCGTCGCCAACGTTCTCGTATACGCGGTCTAGCAAATATCAATATGGCAGCATACTATGCTAGCGATTCCGTGCTGACCCATGCAACCTCCTTGTACCCTTATGGCCAACACGACGATCCAGACAGCCAGGCTCAGAGCTCCACCATATACAATTTACCCACAGACTCCGAAGGGGAGGCGGAGGTGGACGAACTAGAGTCAGACACAGACTCAGAGCAAGGAGCCGGCGCGTCCGCTGCTGAGAAGAAGGCGGGAAAAAGAATGGGAGAACGCGTCCCGGGGGCAACGTTGCTTCCTATTTCCAGAGTCGAGAACATAGTCCAGGCGGATGGTATGTTCCCTTCTCCCTGCAGAAGCGGAGGCTGTTGACGCGATTTCACCTTCGTTTTCCAAGGCATCACAACCAATCTCTCCTTGTCAAAGGAGGCCTCCTTTGTCCTATCCATTGCAACGGTACGTATTGCCTTGCTCTTCTGTGATTTAGGGGTTTATAATGCCACCCTCAGGAGGAATTCATAAAACGCATGGTTCAAGCTGGGCATCGTCAAGCTTCTGCATCCCGTCGAAGTAGCATCAATTATGTAGACATGGGTCAGGCTGGCGTCACCGGTATTCATCTCTTTCACTGATTCCCTTTCAGCGGCTTCCACCCAACAGTACCAAGAATTCATGTTCCTTCGAGGTAATCGCTTACTTGATTCCCACCAATCCCATGTATTGATGTGCTGTGTCGTTTCAGACACAATCCCGGAACCAATCTCGCTTTCTGAAGCATTAGAGAGACGAAAGACGAAAGAAAAAGAAGACCTAGAGACAAACCCTGCTATGACTTCGGCTACCCAGTCAACCGTCCCCAGGCCAACGTTCTCTGCTCATCAGCTAAACGGTAGACTAAAATCCAGAAGCCGCCCAGCCAACGGAAAGGAAAAACTAAATGCGAGCGCGTCTCTGCAAGGTGAACACAGGAGGCAGACAGGAATATTCGATCCACCAGATGATCCCACCTCCGCGAATGTAATGAGAAGTTCTAGCGGGAGAGTTATACGGAGTACCAGAGCTGCCCGCCAAGACGAAGCGGATGACGATGAAATCGAGATCGAGATGACCAATGGCTTCGCCTACTCCCACAATTATGACTCTTGGTCTGGCTCAGTATCGCCGAGACGACTACCGACGTCGAACCGATCTCCTCACGACATTCATAACTCGACACCATCATCTTTCACCCCTCCCTGGCCTGGTCAGTTCACGGGTCCTGCCAGCGCCTTTTTGCAGGATTCTCAGAGTACGTTTGGGCGGATGGTACAAAATCCGGGCCGTACTATTTATTCACAACACACGCGCCCAGAAAACGGGTCTTACTCATAACTCCATCATCATCCATTCAGTCGGAATGTATTCACTACACATCGCTTAATATGCCCTAGCGCATCCCTTCTCTTGCAAACTACTGCAGACTTACTCTGTTATGGCTTCCACGACTACAACTACGGTTTGAGGTAATGAACTGGACTGCGAGCACATCAGCTAGGTAAAGGTTATATGACAACGGGGGTCTGAGCCATGTACTTAAGGGTGATGACTTGCTTTCGTGAGCGAGTCCACTTTGCGAGAATGCAATCTTATCTTATCAACGGGCTCATCTAACACCACTGATAAGATATGCACCGCCAAATCAAATCTCATTGTCACTCAATCATCTCTCCAACCGATCTGGGATCACCGCACACAGGTGAAGATGGGAAGCACTGACCGTGGATTTCAACTACCTATTATCAGCATCGCACCGTACTGGGACAGTCAATCGGTCAATACCACGGAACGGGAGGCAGTATCCAAAGCTCTCCACTCGGCTTGTGTTGAATACGGGTTCTTTTATCTGGACATTTCTGGATGCATCGATCCCGCAGAAACAGAAGAGCTTACACGGCTCGCCCGAGAATTCTTCGCTCTACCCCAAGCCGAGAAGGATAAGATTGCATTGAAGCATCAAGATTCCGCTCGAGGTGCGGTGCGATGCTTACCCTCTGTTGCTCACCCATCTTTGCAATCACAGGTTACCAAAGACTCAAGGAAAATGTTACAAATGGCAAGGCGGACAATCACGAGGGTATCGACTTCTACAAGCCTGTAGAGAACCCAGACAAGTCGCGGCCGCTCTGGGGAGAAAATCAATGGCCAACCGTCCCCGATTTCCAGACCAAATACGAGAAATGGATCGAGAAAATGAAGAAGCTTGGGATGATTCTCATGGAAGCGCAAGTAAACATTGGATCATATGATGTGCGTGAAACTAAGTAGGTCACCAGGATGGCATATGGGTTAAGGATGGACACAGAGGAGTGGCACCAGCTTCGCGCTCAGGTGGATGATAGTTTCTGGGTGATGCGGATCATTGGTTCGTCCCTGTGGACAGAAAGGCTCGTGATACTGACTTTGCCACTGCGTAGGTTATCCGCCCCTTCCCGACGACCATGACGGTTTCTCTTGTGGCGCACATAAGTACGTGGACAGATTGAACTTCTAAGAACCATCTAACTTGTCCACAGGGACTATGGATGCCTGACGTAACCATAACTTCGTAATAAAAAGACGCAGGCTACTGATGAGACGATCTTCAGTCTTCTTTATGCAGATGCTACAAGATCAGCGCTGCAAGTGTTCTTACGCAAGCGTGGACATGTCTCGAAAGCTGCTGATGGACTCCCTGACGAACATGGAGGTGAAGAAGGACTTTGGATTAATGCGGATCCAATCCCGGGCTGCATCGTCTGCAACATTGGCGAGAGTGAGTCCATCCGTAGATCCAAAAGATTACTCACCCACAACCGTATAGTGTGGGAGATATGGACAAATGGCCTGTACAAGAGTACCCTGCATCGGGTAGTTCATAGAGGAACAAATTATCGGTATGTTCTGCTCTCCTGGAACAATTGCTTTGTCATTGTCTTGATCTCCTTTAACCCGCAGCGTCTCGTACGTGTTCAAATTGTTACCTGGTGAGCGGGACTGACGCTCCTCAAGGATACCCTTTTTCTTCGAGCCGAACTTCACGGCGAACATCGCGCCTTTACCAGCTGCGAAGCGTGTCAATGCCATGGCGGAAAAGGGCGACACACCGCATGAAGTTTATAAGCCAGTCGTGTATGGCGATTTTTTGATGAGAAAAGTGGGAAACAATTTTGCTACCGATGGTCGAGGAAAGTATGACTAGCGACTAGTGGGATCCGATGGTGGGATAGCGTCCTTTGGGCGCTTGTCATGAAAACACGGTTGGCAATTGCTACTACGTCACGTGCTACTTGTGAATCTACACACCTACTTTGCGCGGATGAATGTCTTGACTCGTAGATTGTTTCATCGACATCGACTGCTTTCACATTGTCCACTTTGGAGATCTTTTGTTTCGAGGACGATGTCGTACGAAGCATCACTCTCAAAGCTGCATTACCCCTTGAAGGATCTGGTTGCGAATGCACAAGGAGACACAGGAAGGACTGATACCGACAAACAGGAAGTGGTGAACTGGATAGATAAAGTTGCTGCAGGCGATATCGTAAAATCTGAAAGTTTTCCGGTGAGCTCATTGGAGCATCATGCGATGCCAACTGACGATCTTTGCGCTACTCGCCTAGGACTTGGAATCCATTCTGATTCCTCGGACGTACACCGTCAGTAACTACCTCACGGCCGCTGACGTCGCGCTGTATGGCGCCCTTCACCCAACGCTGGTACGCTGTCCATGTTCCGATGCTATCTAACGTCTCGATCTCATTCTAGCTCTAGTCTCAGCTGCAGCCAGCCCAGTATCACGCGACGCCTGCAATTATTCGTTATTTCGACCACATACAGACGCTTCCATCTGTACGGGCCGCAGCGCAGGCATTTTCACCTGCATTCTCTACCGTACCTTTCGACTTTGAATCAGCTCCCAAGATCGAGAGAAAGCAAGAACCCCCGAAGAAGAAAGAAAAGACTCCAAAAACCGTCAATCGTCCAGAAACAGGAGAGAAAAATGAAATAACAGCAAACTCCAAGGGAAACGCTGGCGAACCTCCAAAAGAGAAGAAGGAGAAAAAGGAAAAGAAGAAGGACACTGCTGCTGCCGAGGATGGAGGCAAGAAGGGCAAGGGAGGAGGTAGTGGTGGGACGGCCCCTGCTGAAGATGCTGGGGAACCTGTGCCATCCATGATAGACTTGAGAGTCGGCCACATTATTGATGGTATGGTATCTTCAGACTGTCTGCCCACGCTGACGGTCTTCTATTAGTGAAGAAGCATCCCGATGCGGATAGTCTTTACATTGAGGTGAAGCTTGAATTGCAAGCCGTATTCCAGCTTCTGATTTTTTTTGGAAATATTACAGCAAATGGATCTTGGCGAAGAAACGGGCCCTCGTACAGTGGTATCGGGACTCGTCAACTACATACCCATAGAAGAGATGCAAGACAAGTATCTCGTTGCAATTGTGAGTAGACGCTTCTTCCTCCGAACCACTGTCTTTCATTAACCATTGATCTGACCCCACGCAGTGTAACCTTAAGCCCGCGTCTATGCGTGGCGTGAAAAGCTTCGCCATGGTTCTTGCCGTACGTGCATTCTTGGGCGATGTGTTCCGAATCTGACACTTCACAGGCGACATCAAAAGACGGCAAGGATGGCGGTGTTGAGTTGATTCAACCTCCTCCCAGCTCAAAACCCGGAGAACGCGTGTACTTCGAAGGACCCGAATATGAGAGTATGCTTATCGTGCTTTCGGAGCCTGGCCCGTGCTCTAAATTTGCTATCAGATGCTCAACCGGTGTCCCAGCTAAACCCCAAGAAGAAAATCTTTGAGACCATTCAACCCGGTATGGATCGTGGTGATATATATTTTATCTCGATACCTTTTTCACCTCGCATCAACAGGTTTCACAACTCTAGATACCAGAGAAGCAGCTTGGATCAACCCTGAGACCAAGAGTGTCCACAGGATCCGCACCAAGGACGGTGTTTGTATTGCCCCTACTTTTGTTGGGGCATCCTTGTCATAGAAAACCTCGATGTACATGTTGAATATAATGATGAAGGATAGGAAACATCTCGACTTTCGTCCTCTGATCAAATCGAGTACCGGCCTCAATTTGGCTCACTTTCGGTGCTGACGCCTATGTTGGGTATGGGTCCGGTGAACCAATGCCGGGCCGAAAAGATCCAGGAGCTAGATGCGAAGAGGAAAATGGTCAGGACGATCACCACGGCGTAGTCTGTCGCCGTGTCGTCTAAATCAAATGCCACGAGATCAGATAACAGATTGAACTCACTCATCGTCTGCGGGCTGGGAGCCTGGGTCCAGGGAAAGAGCAGCATCACCACCATGAATGCAACCCATATGACCGCCGTTGCTCCAATTAATCTGGACCAGCGTCCGAGATGAAACGGCCCAGGTTTAAACTTGTCGTTTCCGGACGTAATGCGGAGGTAAATTGGGGTAACGTAGGAGATGTAAAGCCCGATCACTGAGGCACTACAGAGAAGGTAGAACTTTAGACGACGAGTGGTATGAGGCATGCGATGACGTACGATGCAAGTGAGTCAAATCCCGTCACTGAGAAAGAGAGCAAGCCGCAAGCCGCGGAGAGGAGTATAACGAACCAGACCGCATTCACGGGGGTCTGGATATGGTGGTTGATTCGTTTCCACCAGCGTGAACCCGGTAGAGCGTTGTCCCTGGAAAAGGCAAATACAACTCTAGATGCATCAACAGTTTGCGAACATCCGCACAAGTACTGAATCCCCCTTAGATAGCTATATTGCACTCCGAGAATGAGACAAACCTGAAGCACAACCATCGCCCACCAAAGGAAAAAAGTACCTTTCCTGCCTAGGACGTTCAGGAAAACATCCCCAATTGGCAGCACAAGCTTTGACTCCAAGGCCTCTGGGACCGAAGCTGTAGCGAACGACACTGCGATGTACATCAACCAGCCAAGAATTTCGGTTCCCAGGACTCCGACCATGATAGCGATTGGAGCTGCCGATGCCGCATTCGACGTTTCTTCTGCGATGTGAACCGCAGAATCGTCTTGAAAAGATGGGTGATAAGCTAAGACCAACTGCTTGAGACATTCATCAACCCACATCCTGTTAGGGACCACATTGGTTGAGTGAATGATAGGATGAACACCCAGACATCTGCTCTTGATCAGCATGTATATGCTCTGTCCAGGAAGAAAAACCTACTATTAGACCAACCAGTGTTGTTTTCAAACTTAGTGAACGCATCTCTGGGAGAAACGATGCCCCTGGAGCAAACCAGAAGCGATATTATCGCACCAATTGACGTGGCCACTAGCAATGGTTAATTTACAACGTAATCAGTAAGATTGCCACGTACGTATGATGATGAGTACCAACACCGTCATCCGAGCCAAGACCCTTGTGCCAGAGGAACAAAGAACAGCTTGGGATATATGCAATGCAAATATTATCCCAAATGTTGCTCCATGGTCTAACACGAGTGCACCATCAGTGGCCATTGCAATGCCAGTTGTAATAAGTTCGGCGCTAACGCTGTCATAAGTGACAGAGCCAACTGAACGAGGAAAATACTAACCATGAATAGTTTACTGAACAAATCAAAGTCACTTGACCAGTGATATTGGACCATCCGGTAATCCAAGAAGCAAGCGCAGATTGCTTTTCCGATGCCATCTTGGCGGAGAAGTAGTAAAGTCCTGCACTTGTCCTTTTTTCGGGAAAGTCAAAATCAGATGGAGACAGAAGATTTCAAACCAAAGAGACAAACGGCATGGAAGACGCCATTTCCGCCATGGAAGCCGCAACGCATGTGATGAAGATGCAAGGAATGAACCAGCCCCACACCATGGCGAAGTGTCCACCTAATTCCATTCTTGTTAGGATGGACGGAGGTCACGGTGTGGAACTTGTCACTAACCTGCTAGCAGTGGGTAAGAGTAGCCAGTAGTAACACCACAGGAGACGGCCAAAATGGCAAGCGAGAATGATATCGTCTCGAGAAGCTGCAGGTTTCGCGTCGGTGGTTGTCACGCATAGCAGTAGTCGTGTGGTACACGTACCGAAAATTCTCTTTTGAATTCGCTCTTGTAGCCAAGTTTCCTCAACAAGGTATCGTCCGCACGATGGATGGCAGACAGCGTTTCACGACTGTTATTCGTGGACTCGAGATCCAAGTCGATTTCGATTTCCTTTGAGTTGGCCATTTCCTAGTGCAGGGAGAGAGTATAGGTTTACCTAGCCTCGTCGTCATGATTTATATGGTGCACAGAACCAAAGATAAAGCTGAAAAATGGGGCTGAGATAAGCCTGCGGGGCATGCTCATCACGGTAATAAGCAACCGAGTATCCACCCGCATCTTACCGGCTCTGCCGGACTCGGACGCATTCACCAGGCTGTGTTGCGTCGCTTCTGGGAAGCGAATAGTTGCTGCGGTTTCTGATACGCCAGGGTTTGGAGGATCAATACGGGAGGGCATCGGGCACGGAAGACTAAAATCAACTGTAGTATCAATGTCTCGAAGTGGAGAGAGGAGAGATTCAGATACTTACTACTAATTGTGCCATGCTCACAAAAGTTCCGAGTCGCGGGGTTATGTGTAACAACACCGTAGACCCCCATAAAGCAACGCCGGCTGCGAACCTTCGCGAATGACCCATGGATATCGGCTTGTTATTGTGGACTCCATGTCTGTTCAGGTTGATGCCAAGTCTTGGGCCGGATGATGCAGGCGGCTCGAAAACGATGCATCCGAGTCATCGTCAAGTGGTATGAATTACTTCAAAACCAATGTATGAACGACGTCCTGGCAGCACAATGAGCACATTGATGGAAGTCTCGACTCTACCTCGCAAATCTTACCATGTTTCCCGCCATGCAGCCGCTCTCAACTCGACGATGCAGGTCACCGCTTGACAATCACAATCACGATCATGGTGGGAATCGGGATGCGTGCGTGGCTAACCTCCAAGGCAAATGTGCTGGGAGATATGACTCCGTGGTCGGATGTTGACGCAGTGGTTGGGGTTAGATTGAGTGGAGCTAGTATAGTACATGACAGTGGCAACATATGCAGATCGAGATGAACAGTAAAAGGGCTGATGTTATGATGTCAAATAACTTCGATCTTGATACTCTCCTTATCCTCCATCTTTGGAGCCTTCAGTGTGAGGACTCCATCAGTCAATTTGGCCGTAATCTTCGAGCTGTCGACTGGGCGAGGAAGCCAAACAGTTCGCGTGAATGATGAGGTTCCGGAGTAGAGGCGCTCTGTCGTCAACTGATTGGATGATGTCTCGGAGCTCACAACAGCTCCTGTACCTGCAACTATCGTCAATGAACCAAGTTGAACGCGCGCGGCGAATGTGCGTACCTTCGCCTTGTGAAGTGTCGGTCTCAATAGTGGACTCTGAAGTGTCACCCGGACGGCGAGTGAATGTTCTACCCTGAATGGTGACGCTACGGCCTCCATCACCAACAGAGATGTCAATGTTCTCCTTCTTCACGCCGGGTAATTCTGCCTCGACGACGTAGCTGTTTCCTTCCTCTGTTAGGTCTAGGGCAGGATGGACGGTGCTGGAAGACGTGAAGAAGGGATCTGCAAGGAATGAGCGATGCGGGAACCCATAGAGAGTGGGTGGGCCCCTGGTGAGAGGCTCGTCGAGCATGCGAAATAAGGGCCGGAATTCGTGCAAGAGTCTGCTGATGGACATGGTCAAGTCAAGCTAACAGGCAGGAGAACGCTGCACCCGCTTTATATAGGGGATCGACATGCAATGACGTCGTGGCATCCAGCGCTTCCTCGATTTTTCTGGAAATACGACGAACAGTGTCCGGGGTCCTAGTCAAGGGAACATACAATTCTACAATTACACACAGCAAAGATCATCTACAAACAGTTATGAACCGGGCCACTCAACGACCCATTGTGCTAGCACGGAATGCTCCTGATCGTCGTCGTCTTCGAATTTCAGCTTATACATCGAAATATGCTTGGAAGATGTTCCCTATAATGATCCGGGAGTCAGCATTCGCTTTCATGTTCTCATCGTCGTTCTCCGCGACTTACACGACCGGACGGCTGAAGATCCTTTGGTGATGCCACCACCTCCGCACGATAGAAGCAACTCGTATCCGGGTACAGTGCCATCACAGTTGACCCAGCTGGGAATTCTTGATACGCATTTGGATGCGCCGCACTGTTTTGCGGAGAATTCGGATCAGGCAGGGGAATAATTGCTCGAAGTGTCGTGTTGTAACACTGCCCAGGCTGCCCGTCTTCTTGGGGCTCTGCGTCCTGGACCTCATAGCTGCATTTATATTCGATAAGACATCCTACATTTGAATTTTAAAGAAAACACACCGATTCTTATCCTGATTGATGCATTTGGTGATGACAGCCAAAATCCACGTATTCTCGTCCACGTCGACAACACTTCCATCTGCAGTCTTCCCAGGGGGTGGATGGAAAGCAACTTTACGCCCTTCTTGTAAAGGCAGCTGCTTTGCCAGTGCTTCTCTCCGCGCTTTTGGTTCGCGAGAGAACGGAATCCCAGATGCTGGTCCAGTGGATCCCCGCATCGAGGCTGACGCCGCGGCGCGTTGTGCTCCCGTGACAGGAGGAGTCACAGAAGTAGAAGTAGGCGAAGGCGAAGGCGGTCGTGGACGTTTATTGCGTTTCTCTGTCACGTAAAGTTGTCAGAATACATGCGCATTCTTCAAGAAAAAACAAACCTTGTGGCAATGTTTCAGACGCCTTTCGAAGTGCAATCAGAACGCTGACTCGTTCAATGGCGTCGTTGAGCGCTCTATGACAATAATCATATTCACCGCGGAATAGTGTTGAGGGGACAGGTTCTCACTCGATCTCTTCCTCAGAATTACGGCGCACCTCTTTCAGTGCGGAGGACAACCGCTTGTAATTTGTCTTGAGCGATTCGTAGCTCTCAGCTGGGTGCGAATCATCAGTCGGCCACATGGACATCAGCCTGTTGACGCGTCCGATTGTCTCGATGCTACTTTGGGTAGCATAAATGCTGGAGAGCGTTCCCAGCGATTTGCTTGCATGGGACCAATACTCTATCTCTGTTTATTGGACCAGATGTATGATGACTCAGGGAGCAAGCGTGGGAACTTACCTTCTGACGAGGCTGGGCGTGTTGAACTTCGTCTTCTATCCATGGCCAGAATTCGGATGAAGGAAAGTTCTGAAGATATGCGGACGCGAAAATGATATACGCCAGCGATACTACTACGACACGAAATGCGGCCTGGTCGGACGCGTAGTCACTTTGTTTGGGTGGAAACGGCACTACCACTAAGTTGAACGTTCTTGCCTAAGCAAGTGATCGCGGAGTTACATAAATAATAACACTGTCCACAACATAACAGTAACACGAACGTACTACGTCAATGCAGATATGATACTACGTTATCCACTTTCAAGTTCAAGGCTATCTTCTAACGAGGTTTTTTGTTGAATCTGCCAGCTTTCGCAGTGATACATCGTAGACAACTGAAGAAGGGGTAAGGGTTAGAGGAGGCTGATGAAATGGGACCGACCTTCTTCGATCTTTTTGAGATCATACTTAAGGCTATCAAAGCGTCGCCGTAAGGTGTCATTTTTCAGGTTGAGCTTGATTTGATTCCGGAAAGAAGGCATGTCAAATCTCAGAATGACAGCTTTGAGAAGTGTTACCATCGAGAACCCAGCGAAGAGATCTTTCACAAAGACTGAGATACGAAGTGGTGCTTCGTAGTCTCCGAGCGTTACCGCATTGACGGCAAGTCGTGACTAGGAGAGTGGTGAGTCAAAGGGGCCAATTATGCATTTTCCGAGACACTGAGAATAGGCAAACTTCGTTTACCAGTTCGTTGACGAGGCTAATGAGCCCATGCAGATAGTCTTCCACAGCTATCGAGAATCTGTCTGCCCATTCTTCTTTTACTGGGAGGACCTGAGTGTTCTGACATGAGGAGACTCGGCGACAAACAGCTCACTTCCGAGGACCTCGCTGACTTGCGAAAGTGTGATAAGGGAACCAGTACTTAGATATTCCACTAGGGCTGCGGAATATACTGCCGCACGGAGAGAATTTGACCACATGTCCTTCCAGCGCCAAAATTGGTTAGGAGGGACGAGTGAGGCAATGGCAGCATTGGTATCCTGACAACTGCGCAAGATTGGTCGCACCGAATCGAGGAGCGGGGGGACTTGAAGTCAACGGGGTTAGTTGTGGACGTGTGGGGTGGGCGAGAGACTAACGCGCATCTGCTGAAGTGGAGTGAATCTTGTTCAGAATCCCAACCATGACGCGGGTTTTCTTGTCAAGATCAGATACTTGATCTCTGAT
This sequence comes from Imleria badia, assembly GCA_015039435.1. Classification (NCBI taxonomy): domain Eukaryota; kingdom Fungi; phylum Basidiomycota; class Agaricomycetes; order Boletales; family Boletaceae; genus Imleria; species Imleria badia. Next base: position 80,471 of record MU130793.1, read on the forward strand.
TTTCTTTCATGGGGAGAAACGTTGGCCATAAATTTTGCGAGTGGCCGCAGTTGAAGGCGTCGTACCTCTCTAATTTCGACATCTTGCTCAAGGAGTTCGTTGAGATAATTCACGTCCAGTGCATCCATTTCGTGACTGTCCTGTTGCGATCTGACTCGGCCGGCTCCGACCAAGTATCCATCCATTTCTGGACAGTGACACTTTCACTACACTCTTCCCTCCTCTCAGTACTGTCCTCCACTCTGGTCGCGCAATTCCGCTCCCATAACTTCTCTTCATCCTATTTTCTTTCATGACCACGACCAGCGATGTGGACAATGTCAATGCTCTACTCGTCAAGCTTCGCGACACGCCCGTCAATTCGGAGGATGGCTCAGACGACGTGTTAGCCCCACTCTTCAGCTATCTAATGAAGGTGCCGTCCAACAGTTCCGACAAATGCTCCCATTGGTTTTGCTCTCGTGCGGATCAAGTCACTGTTGGCGCTGCCACCTTTCTTTTGAGGTTGTTCGCCTATAGTGGTCCAAAAGTAGTTGAGTGGAAGGCTAGGTTGATAGGCTGTCTGGCGGGCTGTTGTGCTTGCGTGAAAGCTTTTGGCGAGGTTAAGCTCTCCTCTCGGTCGACGTGAGTTACTCTTGCTCCTTGTCCCGTGACTGCTTGGGAAGATTGAGGCAGATTGCTCGCATTGTCACTCTCTACCCATGGTCAGATATGATGATGCTCGTATAGCTGACTGAAGAAAACAGGTATTTCGGCGCCTTTTCGGGTGACATTCTCCAGACATTCTACAAGAACTTCGACGATTGGGAGTTAGAATTTGTGAAGGATGGTTTAGCGTCGGCTGGAATCAATGGTGCCTCTCGGAACGGCTCCTCGACTTTGCGCGGCGTGCCGCCTGGAATAATATACCATACTGTCTCGAATTTGCGCATCCTCCGGGATCCCGACCTTCTTGGGTTGGTACGTTCTCGGCCCTCCGTCTCAAGCTGGCCAACGGATGTTCCACCACCCGGATTATTCATCCTCATCTTTGACGACTCTCAAGCCGTGCGGCAGTGGGCAAAGTCTTTTGTGACAGCCTGTTCCGAGATCCCTATCGCCGTGGACCATTTCGTCACCGGGCATGAGGTAGCCCTTCGTACTATATTTAGCCTCATCGCGAAGACCGCAAACCAACATAACTCTGTCATACTGCACATACCTTCAATGGATGGGGAGACTTTTCCCGTCGACTCGTTTTCCTTGACGTCGGATCCGAATGAAATCTGGGTTGGATTTTGTCAGGTTCTTCGTCAGATACCTTGCGAAATAATCCTGCGGTCATACGAAGGAGCCGATTGTCGGAGAGTTGTCACAGGTCACTTGCATGACACAGGTCCCCGTATGTATATCAAGTTTCCACGTATGCAATCCGCGGCTGACTGACTTTCTTTTATCAGAGTTTGCACATATACTAAAGTGCTTGCTCTTTCTCCTCAAGCGCCTGAACTCCGGTCTTTGGAATGGCGAGGCACCCGAGTTTCCACAGGTCGTGTTTGATGCCATCAAGGATAACCCATCTTATATTAAATTAATCGAGGAAGTTGCTCCTCTAGACGAAAAACCCTGGTTTCTCTCATGGTTCGGAGAATATTTATTATCGTTGAAAGATTCCGCTGTCTTTGGTGATGTGCTCGCCAAAATTGTGGATCTACTTTGCGAAGAACTTCAGCACGAAAGGTTCAAGGAAGTCCGCCCCGTGGTCATGTTTGCTGCTATACGAGTCAGCTTTTGCGCCCGATATCTCTGATGGAATTTAAAACTAATCCTTAATAACAGTTACTCTCGTCGTTGGTTCGTAAAAGTCAAACTGAAGAACTGGCTCGCCATCGTCAGGCAATATCCAGTGTCTTGGACATTCATGTTGATGTTTTCATATCTGTTGCTTTCGGTCGCCATTACGCAGACGAAAAGTGGAAGTCTGCCCGCAGCGCTGCTCGTGATCTTGTGACAGCAAGCCTCGCGCGAGACGTACGGGAGATTACTAGTGCAATCAGCCAATCCTGCGTTTTTCTAGCTGGTCAAACAGACACATTCTCGGTATGCTCTGTGCGAGAGCATATGTGGACGAAGACGTACGAGTCTTTGCAGACTAATGATGCGGATGGTGCAACTTCTCTCCTCGATCTGGTTGCCCAGTATGCCCATCTGGACACTCTGAACTCCCGTGCTTATAAACCAATCTTTTCAAAACCGAATGCCCAACTGGCTTTTGATGCCATCAATCGATCACTACAGGTCACAAGACAAGGTTTTGTCGAGACAATCTCAAAATTTGCCAACTACAATCAACCATCCTTTTTGCGCAATATTCTTCGCCGCCCGGAGGTTGCTAGGAACGTCATGATTCTTATGCTGTCTCCAATTGACGACATTCAAACTGCCGCCAAGACCTTGGTTGGGCAAACCTTCGATGTGGACGTCCGCCTCGATTGCTTTCGCGCATTGCTCTCCAATCTACCAAACCCCTCCCTTTCCGCTATTCTCGGATTCCTCGAAAAGTTTGTTCGACATGCACCTCAAGTCACCGAGGCGTGCAGCTTGTCAAAGTCCCTTGTACAATGTCTCACGGATATCATCGAGGTGCTTTGTTCTAATCCCGATGGTTTACTACATTCTAAAGGGTTCCTGCGGTCTGAAGATCCGCAAGGTCCTGCTTCTCAACTTCCTCAGCTATGGTCGTTAATGACGCAGTCAATTACCGTGATATTCAAACGGACTCCATTGTGGGCGGACTTCTTCGAGATACCGGATATGACAGTATGGATGCGGGATGCACTCATTTTTGGTCGGGATATGCTGGCACAGTGGAGGGTCATGGAATCAGCAGCTGTCACAGTTACAGAGGAAGGGTCCACCTCACTGAAGAAACCATCCAAGTTATCTCGGGTAGGAAAGCGGATGATGAACGATCTTCAACCTGTCTTACCCGAGCTTGCGCGGTGGCTTCGGCTGTCAGACGAGGAGTTACTGCATCAGTCATTTGCCCTTGTCCAAACTGTCTTAGACTGCTTTCGGACAACAGGTATACCGCCTTCCGAAGCTGGCTTGGCGAAGTTGAATAAGCATGTGGACGACGCTCGCAAGACGACGCACGGGTCTCCAAGGACTCGACTCGACTCGACTCGTATAGCAAAACTCGAAGACGCCCTAGCAGTGTTCGAGAGCGATGACGACGACGTGGAGGTCATTTCGGTGACAACTGCTAGTAGTCGCACTTCCGCTCCCGCACGCAAAGACAACAAACCAGTACGCAAAGAGGTGCAGACAACACTCAAGCCATTGCCTCCCCAGAAACCTGCGAAAGCTTCCCTAGTAGACCAATCCAAGCTGGAGTCACCTGCTTTCCCGACTTTCCAGAGGGCACAGGCAACTGTCATTTCTGGTCCCAGTCGTCCACTTCCTGTCCGTAATGAGGTGCTCAAGGTACCACAGGCAGTGGATTCATCGTCCAGTGAATCCGAGTCCGACGCTGATGCTGGGGGGGCGAAAGGTTTGGCTGCCCTCGCCAAATTTCAGAAGTCTCCCAAAGTGCAGAAGCCTGCTGAGAGACGTCGGATCAGAGTCCTTGATGTCACAAATTATGCCAAGAACGCCACGATGGAACGACTTCATCGAAGGGACGATGCACGTCGGAGAGCCATGCGGCTCAAACCAAATATTTCTGGACTTCACCGTGCTCTCCTGTCATGGAATTATGATCATGACAGCCCAGATCCTCCCGCACAAGAAGCACAATCAAAGTTACTTCATGTCCCGGACAAATTTGCAGACCACCGTCAATACCTCAGTGTATTCGAGCCGCTCCTGTTACTCGAATGCTGGGCTCAGATCGTCCAGTCGAAGGAAGAGACTCAGCCTTTGTACGATTGCAAAATTTGCTCGAAGCAGTTCACAGACGACTTCGTTGACCTCGAGGCGACTATAGCCGAAGCACTTCAGAAAGATTGGCGCCTCTTGGAAACAGATGTAGTTCTACTTAGACATCCTTCGGGGAAGGCCTCGCTCCTTGCCAAAACACAGTCATACCGTGCTACTCCGGCTGGCGCCCAAATGACTCTTCGATGTTTCATACCCAATGGCGCTGATCCTGGTTTGCAAATCAACAGCGTCTGGAGCTTGAAGAAGGTGTTTAGGTACTGTTATTCTTATAGCAACTGCATTCGCGACGCTGACGTTCCCTCAGCTTGGCTACATTGCATCGCGAATACGGTGCCTTGGTGGCCCTTCCTTTCTACGACGCATTCCAGTCGATTATGCAACCTCGTCTATCTGCAATGCCACACCTGGATAGCCGTGATATCGATCAAGCAATGTCAGTCTACCGTGTCAACGAGCCTCAGGCAAGAGCTATTCTTGGTTCATTACGAGTTGAAGGATTTGGGTTGATTCAAGGGTAGGTGAACTTGTCTGTTTCGATAGCTCGCTGCTCAGATACTTTAGGCCTCCTGGAACGGGGAAAACTTCGACTATATGCGGGTTGGTCGAGGCTTTCTTGTCACGACGGCCCCGACCCACGACGTCTATACACGCGGGGCGGAATTCCACGCAGGTCGACAAAGGGCCGGCGCAGAAAGTCCTTCTATGCGCCCCAAGTAACGCAGCAATCGATGAAGTCGCCAGTCGCCTAAAGGAGGGTTACCGAGGTACCCAGAAACGCGGGGAGCCCATCAAAGTAGTCCGCATTGGCAGTGATAAGGGTATCGACATCAGTGTTCGGGATGTTGCGCTAGATTACCTCGTGGAGCAGAAGATGAACGGCGAGAAAATGCCAGATTCCTCCACCGACGCCGGAAAACAAATAGCGCTGCTTCGACAAGACATAGAATCTGTCAAACGAGCCAAACAGCAAAAGTTCGAGGAGCTAGCAACGGTTCAAAACAACACTGCGAGGACTTTCGCCATCGAGGAAGAGATCAAGAAGTTGAATTCTCGTCGAATGGCCCTAACTCAACAGTTCGATCGTTTGAAGGACAAACAAAAGTCGGACAACCGAACCTTAGATGCTGTGCGAAGGCGATTCCGCATGGAGGTTCTGCAAGAGGCCGACGTGATTTGCGCGACGCTCGCAGGATCTGGCCATGACTCGATTGAGCAGTTGGAGTTTGAGATGGTCATCATCGATGAAGCCGCCCAAGCTGTTGAATTGACTTCGTTGATTCCTTTGAAGTTTCGTACTCCAAAATGCATCATGGTTGGGGGTGAGTTTAGCAACTCCTGCGATTCAATATGGAATCTGACCTATCCCGTAGACCCTCAACAACTTCCACCGACTGTACTCTCCCAGGAGGTGACAAGTCTCGTTCCGTAGTCTTGCTTTCGTCCTGACGATTTTTAGGCATGTAGATTCAACTACAATCAATCACTCTTTGTTCGCCTGCAAAAACACTGTCCACAGGCTGTCCATCTGTTAAGGTGAGCGTAGTGTGAGGCTTTCCGATCGACCCACTCAAAGATCCAACAGTATTCAGTACCGCATGCATCCGGAAATCAGTCAGCTCCCTAGCCGTTTGTTCTATCAAGGACGTCTGCTTGACGGACCGGAAATGGACGTCAAAACCAAACAGCCCTGGCAATCTCATCCAAAGTTTGGTTGCTATCGCTTTTTCAACATTTCGCGCGGCCGGGAAGAAGGAACCATCGGTCATTCAATGAAAAACGTATTGGAAGCTCAAGCGGCTGTCGCACTCTACGCGAGGTTGCGCAAAGAATTCTCATCGATCAACTTTGACTTTCGGGTTGGCATTGTCTCGATGTATCGCGGTCAGGTGCTCGAACTGCAGCGTGCATTTGAAAGGAGGTTTGGAGAGGATATGCGCGGAAAGATACACTTTCATACGGTCGACGGCTTCCAAGGCCAAGAAAAGGACATCATCATTCTTTCGTGCGTTCGTGCTGGCCCAGGGGTACAGTCGGTCGGTTTCTTAGCTGGTACGGTCCTTGGACATTGAAATGAGGGTGTGACTGAAATCTTCATTCACTAGATGTTCGCCGAATGAACGTCGCTCTTACCCGAGCAAAATCCTCCTTATTCATCTTGGGAAATGCTCCGACACTTGAGAGGAGTAATGCAGACTGGAAAGAAATCGTGAACAATGCCAGAACCAGGTCACTCTTGACTGATGTAAGTTACTCGCAATCCACAGTAACTAGTGTTGACAAGCATCGCGAACAGGTGGACGTGGCTTACTTCACTGAACCTACTCCTGTGCAGTCAGCCCGGCCCGTTTCACCAACAAAGGCCAACAAACAGCGGCCTGTCCCAAAACCTCCACAACCAGCAGACCTTGTCACTCCTCAGAACTTAGTCGAATCCGTCCGTGCTAAACCGCAATCACAAAATACTTCTACCCCAATTGTCCCCACTTCAGTCCAAACCGCTGCAGGGCCAAGCGGTAATTCTATACGACACCCGCTACCGAAGAGACCACTTGTTGAGGAAGCATCTTCGTCGATTAAGGAGCACAAACCGAACCCACCGCCACACAAACGATCCAGGAAGGACAAAGGTAACATCTTCATCCCAAAGAAACCCAAACCATAGATGGCATACTCTGTACAGTCAATTTCTCTTAGCATGTCCACTCTTCTTCCTGCATGACACATCTACCTAGACCACCCTACATTGTTTGACTGCATATAATGTATTCTTATTATTACTACGAAGCTCTTATTGGTGGCAGTTCCCACTGATCCGGCCCAAACTTGGGTATTGTCATCAACACGCCCGCACTATTTTTTGCGGGTTTAGTGAAAGTACATAGTGTCGGCTTCCCAAGCGTGGAAAGCCATGTCGGGTTAACAAGTGTAAGTCCTGCAATAGTGTCAGACGGCATTTCAATCAAATCCGGAATGGCACACCTTTCAACCACGGTTTGGTCGTTCTAACGATCTCGGAAAAGACGATATAATCCGGGGGAGAGCTTTGTGACAGGACAGACGAAAGATGTATAAATACGTCTTCCTGGACGCCCATTGCTCTGTATGGGACGCCTTTTGCGGTCGAGTACTGGACTCCAGTGGCTGACTTCTTTTGCACGAGATCTTTCCGAACAGCTACTTGATCGATGAATGCAGCGGCCAATAATTGGCGAAGAACCTTCAACTGTAAGAGATCACTTAGTGTAATGCTAACTGATATCAAATGATGTAGCTAACTTGTGTTTCATTGGGCGGTTTAAGGGGTTGTGCAAGCCCCGTCTCCACGCCAGAAAAGGTCGCGCTCACAATGTTGCAAATTTGCGCTCTCAACTTATGGATCTCTTCCATAGCCTAGACAACACGTCAGTTAATGGGACTCGAAGCCAAGACCTCGAGTCCTACTTTTGGTCGAACGAAATGTTCTGAACAGAACTGGAAACCGCCCCCAGCGAACTCGTATGCACCGACGACTGAGAGCACTCGAAAGATATCACTAGTCGACCTTCCCAGGGAAACATGGATCTAGGAAACGGAGTGTTAGCGCCGCATGGTGAAGAACTATACTGGTGGTACCTTTTGTGTCTCGAAGAAAGCCTTCCGACGCGTTCTGCGAATCTCTTTTACCTTGACTCGTTCGCTCTTGACGTACTCCAATCCATCATTGTCCTCATCGTCGGAATTCTTGCCATCGCCTAATCCCTCTTCGTGCAAAAAAGGATCCCCTACTGTCATGATAGATACGATGGTGATCACGTATGGCAGGCAACCATGCTGTTGACCGGCAACTAGCATTCGAGAATATCGAGGAGCAAGAGGGAACAAACTCATCGACTTCCCGAGCGACGTAATCTTGCCTCCGATCGTAGCGATGGACACTTCCGGGGTTGCCGATGATACAAGTGGTGTACTGTTCACCGCACCGAGGTGAGTCAATACCGTCTCAGCCTTCCTCAAAGCATGGGTGTCGGGAGGGGTTGGGAAAGGAAAGTTCACCACTGTATCGATGCCCATGCTCTTCATCTGAAGTACTACGCCTTCTATGGGTGTACGGAGAATCTCGGGTTGAGAGAATTGCTCAAAATGGTGTTCGTAGAGTGCGGATGAATAAAGTCTGTAGCAATGTCCAGGTCCCGTCCGACCGGCTCGACCGGCTCTTTGCGCCGCGGAGGCTTTCGATATCCAGTTCACCTGGAAGGACTGTATACAACTAGTGGCATCGTATCTGCGCTGATAATTCCTGTGAGAAAGCATAATGTCTGCGGTATGAAGTAACTTACCTCCTTTGCTCGCCCACAGTCAACAACATATCGAATTCCAGGAATCGTTAATGATGTTTCAGCTACATTCGTTGAGACCACCACCAGACGGTATCCAGGTGGTGGCGATTCGAAAACCCGCATCTGCTTATCACTAGGTAGAAGAGAATATAGTGGAACGACATGCATCGGAGCTAAAGGGTATGTGTTCATAAGTGTTGAGGCCAATCTGACGATCTGACTCACAGTCACTCTCTTCTATGTCATCGGTGGTATCCTCGTCAACGCTATCCAAAGCTTCGGGATCTTCTTCGGGGACACCATCGTCGACATCTAAAGCCAAATCTTGACTTCTGACACCCAATTCCACATCCTCCGCCTCCAGGACCACTGTTAAATTATTGAATGATTACTTTCAAGGAAACAAATGTTGAAGTGGCATACCATCTGCAGCAGCGGCCATTTTTGGAGGGTCTGGAGGTTCGTCCGTAAAAAACTCAGAAGCATTCACCAATCGCCTTTTACGTTTTCGGGTTTCGATGGCTTTACAGCTAAATTTTGCTTCCAGCGACCTGCAAACACCCGATATCTCGTTCTGACCAGTCAGGAAGATCAAGATGCCGCCAGGGGGTAGGCGAGAATGGATCTTGGCAGTCTTTTTGATCGATTCCTTGACATAGTCCGAGGGTGTTCGGCGGTTGAAATGGATCGTCACAGGATGCTGTCGCGCAGAAACGCTGACCACCGGAGGAGGGGACGGAAAGAGGAGCTTGTTCTCTGCAAAGTCGCTGACTCGAAGGGTGGCCGACATTATGATCAAGCGCAGAGGTTTTACGCCATCCCTTTTGTCCTTCCACATTTGCTCTCGCAACTTCAAGACACGACTAAGGACACCGATAAGTATGTCCGTATTCATGCTTCGCTCGTGAGCTTCGTCGATAATGATGACTGAGTATCTGGATAGTAAGAAATCGGTGGCCAATTCGCGCAACAGAATACCATCAGTCATGAACTTGATCGTGGTTGAGGGAGACACGGTCGCGTCATAGCGGATTTGGTAGGAGACTCGTGACGAGGTTAAAGACATTTCATGTGCAACACGTGTGGCCATCGAAATTGCTGCGACTCGTCGAGGTTGCGTCACCCCGATCATGCCAGGGTTTTCTACAAGATAAAGGTTAGTATGTCCTCGCTCAGTTTAGGCTCGGCACACCTCCATTGGGATCCCCGAAACCTGCTTCATAAAGAAACTGCGGTACCTGTGTAGTTTTTCCACTACCAGTCTCGCCGCATATGATCACAACGGGATGGAGCAAAACAGACTCCATAATGGGTTGCTCCTCCGCTGTAATAGGCAACATCAATCGGGCTTCTTCGACATCTGTGGGTCGTGTGACGTGAACGACATTGGCTTTTCTTTCAGGGAAAGACGAGCTTGAGGATTGTTGCGGATTGTTCGATAGGTGCTCTGCCAGCGCGGTGGCAGGCAATTTTAAATCGTCTCCGAGCGGACCACACATCATGGAATCGTGAGGTGAACGCGAAACTTTGCGTTTATTCGGAAGAAGTTGTCCGGCAGTATTATGGATCGGTTCCAGCTCGGTGTGTGGTTCATCAATGGGGGCGACATAACCCTTGGCTGCAGAGAGCTGCTTCATAGCCCATGCTTTGAAACCTGTGCGCTTCATAGAAGTAGTATTGGTCTCCGCATGAGGTGAATTGCTGTGGTCCGAATCACTGTCTGATTCCGACCCTGAAGTGGAATCAGCCTCGTCGTCTTCATCTTCCTTCGTGTCGTTTGCAGAATCTGAGCTATCGAATGACGTATCAGACTCGGGCTCGGAGTCTGGCTGCGCAGAATGCTTTGACCACCGTCGAAAGCTTGCCTAGGGAAGTATAACGAGATCACGAACAATAAATCAGCGATAGACAAACCTTTTGACCAGTCTTTCTTGTTTTGACGATGCGAGGGGCCATGGAGGTGCCATCTGGGTTTCGTCTGAGAGAGCCGCCAACAACTGCAGACTGCGCTAATTTCTCCGGCACAGCTAGACTGGCGGACATGTCCACAACCTCGACCTGGTCTGGAGAGGCAGCATTCGGAAAGTCGGCGCTGGCGGCATCAGAACCTATTATATCGAGTTCGGCATCGTCGTTCTCGGTGTCAGTGGGTGCGGTGATGGTAAAATCATTGTTACGCCGTCTCCGTTTGTTGGATCGACCATCCATGAAACGCTTAACATCTACATCTTCAGCTTTGTCCAATCGTTCGCGATGAGAGACCGCCTTTCCTGTCCCTAGTGTGGAAGAAGACTGCAACTCCAGAGTCGGTATTGACGCCTGAGTCTGACTATACCAGTGAGCGAATGGCTAAAAGGCACGAAGGTGTTCCTACGCCAGTTTTTCAAAGATCAACACCCTCTCCTCTTGTCTGAGTTTTTTGTCCTTTGAAAAGATACATCAACGCAGCATATTTGAAACAGAGTTGAGTCTCACAATATACTTTTCTAGTCTCTTCCTCTTCTTGCTTGACACCTTGCTCTCCGATTGTGCTGCAAGCTACACAATGGGAAATACACGACGTCGCAATAATTGCGACTCACCTCCTGGATGAGTCTCTCCTTCCTCTCTTTTTCCTTCTGTTCCCGGGATTTCGGAACAATGATTTCGGCATTGGGATCCGCTATCTCTGCTGACACAGTCACGGGTGCATGCTGGGATCGTTTCCCCTTCTTGAGTGACCCCGGACATGACTTGCGGGCCCTGGCGTTATACCTCTCTCGTACTTGTCTCATCCCGATCAGTGTTCGGTCTTCAGTGTAGGTGCCCCTACTACAACCGAGTCGTGGATGCCAGTGAAAATGAAATTAGCCAAGCAAGTACATCATTACATAAGCTTAGGTCTTCGGACTACTATGGTCAATTTGATTCTTACTGGTACATTGGCTACCATGATGTAGTGGCCCAAACCTATCCGTTGTTGCAGTGACTTTAAGGCGAGTACATAAATATACCTATTGGTAATAGTAAGTGTGAAGTAGCAGAGTAGACCATGATGATGTAACCTAAGCTGATGACACCAATAATAAACCATGAAACCACCTTAGTCTTGTGAATCCAGCACATATCAGGATGAAGAAACGACAAAAGCATTGTAGTTGTATGAAGGTGGGGAGGGGTTGAATGAGAAATTCTGAGGCTGAAGGTCGATGATGGTTTGACCATTCCTTTGAAGCACTGCTTTCATAAACCCGCCGGCGCTAATGGGGAGTGAAAGTTTCGTCACCCCAGCTGTAACGCTGAATGTCTGCGACTCAGTGGATGACGTCGAAAGCGTAACAGTGGCAGGAGAAGTCGCGAAAACGACTGCCCAAATCTTGTCCGCTGTCTGTGGCGATCAAGAAAAACTCAGGTCCGGAGGGTATGACTGTCGAAAAAAGAACTCACAATCTCATAATTAGCAGGCCGACCGACTGGATCGGGTGCAGTGGCGAAGGCTGGATGAGGACGAGACCAGATAACAATCTGGTCTTTTGAGATGGCCGGGTACGTTCCCGTCTTGAACGCGGTCGCGTAGTACGATGTCATACTGAGCCAGCCTTGTAGACGTAAGGCGACGCCGAGACACAGATTAGAGAACGTGGCGAAGCTTACCAGTATGATTAAACCCGTCCACCCAAGCCTGACTATTTGGTTGCGCACCTTCAATAGGACCGATGTAATGACATTCCCCAAAATCGTTCCAAGAGATGATCTGAGCAATATCAACTTGACCGCGGATTCCGATCAGATCTTCCCAACGTTGCGCATATAGATGATAGTCGCTCAGGTATATCCACTAAAATCAACTAGGGTTATAACCGATCCGTCGCTGGTGGTAGATAACTCACGTTCTTATTGTAAGTCTGTGGGCTATAGTGTGTGAAGAACCAAGGGGAGACCGAAGCCATATATGATCCGCCCATAGAACTCAAAGCATTGATATACTCCTGATCGGTTGTCGTAGCCCCGACATAAGCTGAAAGCGATTGAAGCGCAGATGATACAAAGTCTGGTACAAAACGTGATGTGACTTGTGTGGGCCATGCAGAGTTCCACTAAAATGAAAAAAGGAGTGTTAGAGGAATAGACAGTCTGAGAATTCATCACTCTTACGTTATATATTCCATCAATCACACCCTTGAAACTCTGAAAAGTGGACGGGTCCACAAAAAAGGAGGGGACAAAGTAAACGGCATTTTTGCCAGACAGTTGCTGCAAAAACTGCGTCGACCATCCTGATTGAACTGAGCTTTGACCAAACTGGCAAGATTCTCCTGAGAAAGTCGAGGCGAAAACACGACCGTTGTAGATCAGTTGGTTGGGATGCGAGGCGTATGTCGTGATATAATTTCGGAGTGTAGCAGCGTCATTTGCACTGCTACAAGGGAGAGATCTAGTGGTGGACATGAAGACAGCATCGCGACGAATAACAGAGGACGCACGTCATATCAAACGACAAGAAAAGCTTGAAGCCCGTCCCAGATTGCAGTGCAGCCTGGTACCTGTTCGAGCATCAGCACGAGTTAACAGTATGTCGTAGGCACTCACGCATTTGCAACTTGTTGAGGTTGCCAGGAATCCGTTCCTGCATTGAGTGCGAAACCATCGATGCCACTCTGGTGGGCAAGGAGGATATCCGATAACCAGTTTTTCAGAGTGTACGGATAAGTATTTCCGACCATAAAATGGGCTACAACATATTTAGTTGAGTCCCTTCTGGATAGTTGTTTCGGGGACATCGCCGTCAATGCGACGCCATCAAGTACAGGGGCGAAGTTGCCGATCGGGCCGGATATCCCGAGGTCCGCGACAAAGAGCAAAGCTAGAAGTACAAACGCGAGAAGCATAGTAAGCGAGTGGTAGGTGAAACGAGTGACAGTGAGCCTTGTGCGTCAAGCAGCAAAGCTCGAAAGAACAGAACGAACTTCGGAGAGTAATTCGACAGCTACCTCACAACAATGCCATTGTCTTATGCTGCCCAGCTTAGCGACCAATGGCATTTTATTAACCACGTGACCATACTTTGCGTCAATGTCAATGTCAAACAAGGGCGATTTCATCTCAGCTCTCGTCTCGTCTCGACGTGGATGCTATGATCCAACGGATGATATTTGTCTAGTCTACCTGCATAAATCTATCCAACTCTTCAAACTTTTGACTCCACTGTGGGCTCACGTGTGTCGTTCTGGCGATCACTTGGTCATTCGATTCGCCAAACAAAAAGCGAGATGTACTTACCGTGGTGCTTTGGACCTTATCGTCGCTCGTCGGGTTGGTAGCCTCGTCAATCCCGGCAGGTGCAGCTGGATTCGGCTCAGACTCCGGTATCGGCGTAGCGTCGGTTGATGACTCTGCCTGGGGATGCGTTTCAGTAGCCGAATTCTCCTTGACAGTCGTCGTCACCGCCTTCGCTACCATCTCTTCACGCTCCTGGGCGTCCTTTGGAGAATCGGCTTCCTAATAAAATAAGAAGCACACAAGACAAGTAGAGCATCATGACTCACGAAAGCCTTTTCCATCGATTCCTTGACCTCCTGACCAGAAACCTCAGTACCCTCATCATCTGCAATGGGTTTGATATCCCCTTCGCGGTTAGATTCAACATGTTGCTACAGGAACAGAAACCACGTCACCACAAGCAAATCAGTGAATGAATGAATGTCACGTACAACATGGTTGTCCTCATGCTCAACCTACAAATGGTAGTCAGCTTGTCGTTGTCATGCAGACTATCAAGCCAGGTTGTCACGTACATGGTGGCTTTTATGTCCGTAGTCAGTGTGGTCATGAGAGCCCTTGCGCGATGACGGAGACACAAGGTACAGAAGCTGCATGACAGATGGGTGTGGTTAAAGAACGCTGTATGTAGTATGCGCTACTTACCAGCGGACCGAACACGAGCGCAGACCCAATCTGCGGAGAAGAAATATGTTGAATAATTTCACTCTACGGGCGCTGGAGGCAAAACGCACTATCCACGGTCTGTCACTCGGTGCGCTCGCGTGACTGGCATGCGACTCGGAGCTCATCATGCGCCTGGTGCATGCGGCGCGGGGTGAGCGGGCTGCTGTATTTAAATTGACCCGCGTAGAAGAACGCAAAGAGGACGAAAAGAGGCGGTGAGCGACTCTGGACATGACCGACAACAAAAGGGAGTGATAAATATTGAAAATAATGGAACCGTGTAATAGTGAACTGCAAATTTCGATGACGTTACCGTTGGTGTCCGTAGGTGGTGTGAACTCGAGCGGAAAGGACCGGAAAGTACACTCTACACAGACTACACTCCGTAGGCTACTAATCGAAATGCAAGCTTGACATGTCCACCACTTGCCCCACACGATGCCCGTGCGTCCCGCTCACCGACAGGCGTACGACACCCCGATATGTCAACGTGACGAAAGTCACCGAAACGACCAGAAATGATCAGCAGGGTTCGACTAGAAAAACCAGCGAGGACCGTCAAAGCTCGTGTCACTCGGATTGCACACGAACAACGGTATCACCTCACGAATCACTTTCGAGTCATCATTTCGTATTCTGCTTCGCTGTCGTCGGTTGGGTCGGGATTGCTGACAATCATGACCCGTCTTTTGGACGTGCGCCGCATACTGGCCCTTTCATGCTGATACTGCCCCCAAACTAGGTCAGCCTAGGCGAGGTCCCTTACACCGCCGCTGCGCTTACCTCGGGTGATATCTGCCAATGGAATTGTATCTGCGCTCCATCTAACTGCGTTCGCTCTCCCAGTTGTCTTCGTTTGTTCCTGAACATGTAGTCCATCTCCCGCAACTCTCTCTCTGCTCGTGTCGACCATGATCTCGGAAACTCGGCGTACTGGGCGTCGCTGTGATTATGTTTCTTCCCCCTTTCTTTCCATGCCCTGCGCTGCGTTACAAATTCCATCGCTAGAGCAACGACCCTCCGAAATAGTTCCTGTATCGGAACCTCACAAATGAGCTACGCACCTTGAAAATAAAGTACGTTAAATCCTCACCAGTATTGACATTTCACTTCGTGGTTGCACTGACCACGAGGAGACCCGTTGCTCATGCAACACGGGGCTTATGTATGAACGGCAGGCACATAGTTGCCGCCTATGAATGGCATAGCAGACAGGTCCGTACCCTCGTTGACCGGTACTGAATTCCTGATGCACTCCAGCTCCCCGTGAATTCATTTTCAGGTACTTAATTTCCAAGCGAAAGGTGCATGTCACAAAAATATTTTGTCCGGCCATGAGGGATCCGTGCTGATGCATGGCAGGTTTACATACATTTCTTCAGGAGTAAAAATTGGTGTCCTTCCGAATCCTCATAAACATCTGGCTCATGCTCGTCCCTACTTATTTCGAACCCCCCGTCTTTAGCCCACTTCCTATAGTTATCCAAAGAAGTTTGTGACCACCACATCCGAGTATCACTTCCCAACCATCCTTTCGCCTCTCCTGTCCATGCTGTTAAACCGACCGTCATCATGCAATAACCGCCAGCCTTGACCCAATTTCCGAGATGTTGTATGAGTGCTCTTTGTTCTTCGACAGGCATATGGATTAGCACGTAAAATGCCACCACAGCATCGAATGGAACACTGCTCTGGATGGCATTTTTCACCTCTTCTTCAACAGACCCGGTCACGAGCTCGGTGATATCTGCTCTGAAAAACTGCCCCCCGGCAACGAGTTCTTTTGCTCGTTTGACCTGCACAGCACTGATATCAACACCAACTACGTGGTGTCCTGCCTGTGCCAGCGTCCGAGCTACAGGAATGCCGCATCCGCATCCCAGGTCGAGCACGCGTGCACCCTTGATGGGGCGTAGAATCCCCACCAACAAATTGGCCCAACGGGCACTGGCATGACTGGCTGAGGTATCATCGTCCTGTCGATACGAGTAGGACAAGGCGTCGTAGCCGGTGCGAACAATGTCTTTAGGCTCCATTGCTGGTGAGGGACGAGCGGCAATGAATCGTGGTGATTCAGTGTGAGGTTGGGAATGAAACGTCTCATCGGCGCAAAGTTATTGGGTGCTTGCCTTTAATCTTTGGTTTTTGAACAGCCTCACAGTATCCGAGTCATACTCACTCACACTGGGTCCGTTCGGTGCCTTTGCAGCCAGGACACATATCTAGGAGGGAGAGAACACCATGGTGTTACAACGTGTGTTCGGCGATCAGTGGGTCTTTGCACAAGGGCGGAAGGATGAAATTTTATTGGCATCCAAGGGTATCACTAGCACGTAGTTCCTAGCTTGCTGCTAGTACCCGGACCTCTCGTGACGCGGCCCTACGGGCCGCCCCACTCCAGCGCTCGTTCTTTATCCTTACCATGCACGCGAATTTCAACAGCCGGTCTCTCGTGCGACCCGAAGATTGTGCAATCTGTGTGCCATCTCGAACTCCAAGTGTTCTTGACCCAATTTTCCGCCCCAAAAGTCCCGCCTCGACAGATCCATCATTCCACCGCCAAGCGCATCCTCACAATCCCAAGTGGGCTCACCTGCGCCCTTCATGTTCTTCAGCACACCTTGACGAAAATGATCGCGGAAAAGGTCATCAAGGGCCGCAAATTGTGGTCGGCAATGTGATCGAGTTTGAGGACCTTTCCAGCAATATGATCGTAGCTGGGAATGAATGGAATGACTACATGTCCGCGCTGTGCGAACGAATGGTGAGAGCTGATACTTGGTACAGATGAAAAATGCAAACGTCAGGGTGGACAGAAAACTTGTAGTTGTCCCATGCATCATCCAAATCACTCCGAAGCAAAATCACATTTTGAATCGAGTCGATCTTGGTAGGCCAGCCGAGTTCGGGAAGTGTCGCAGGGTCCATGATACGACTTGGATAGCCTTTGTTGATCCACTGGCCCTATTGCCATCGAAATCGCGAAGGATAACGTCCCCCATGGTATCGAGAAGAGGGGCAGTCGGAATATGGCGGTAGTAGGCCAGAGCAGTGAGACCATGTCACGAATGGTCTCACTCTGCCAGTGCTCATTCGTCATGCTCTGCAAGGTGAATAAACCACAGGCCCGCCTAGCTCAATTGGCCAGAGCGTCAGACTTTTAAGGCGGGTGTGATCCCTCCAGTGATCTGAAGGCTGCGAGTTCGACCCTCGCGGTGGGCTACTGTTTTTCTGCTTTTTTTTTTCATCCTGACTCCTGTTCAGAATCTCATCCTTTATCTGATTCATACACATAAGATACATTTTGGCTGGGGAGTGAGTAGTCTAAGAATGTCGTACAGTTATCACGATCATGGAACAACATACAGACGAAGCAGAAACGAAAGAATCTAGAAAAGGGGTGGACCAACTTGAATGTACATGTACGCACACACGTAACGATCGTGTGTTTGTGGTGAGAAAGAGATGAGCACATAGTCATGGTTGAATGTGTGTTGGTCTTCCACATATGACATGGATGTTCAGGGGGAATCTAAAGGCAATATCCCAAGAAACGACCAACTAAGTAATTGCACGGATAAATAAGCAGATGAATGGCCTGGTTGTAACAGTCTCCCGAAACGTGGCTTCTAACGACGTCCTGCGTATTGCCATGCCGATCTCGGTTGTATGCTTCATGTAGGCTTATAGTAAATCGTGGTGAGATACTAAAACATCCATGAGTGACCATGCTGTTCACAGGGAGACATCGGAATACCTTCTGTCGATAACGCGTCGTGTTCCCGACAGCGAGTACACCATTACGAATCGCACTCGTACTCAAGTGATGGAGTACGACATGGGACGGCACGGGCAATACGCTGGCGTCATCTGACAATCCAGGTCCATCCAGTCCGAGACGAGTGCGCGCTTGCGATGAACCTGCAAGGTGGGTCACATCCGTCCCGCTCGCAGTGGTGATCGGGATAGGAGGATGTTCATCCTCCCCAGCTTTATCTTCCCTATGGATGTCCCGAGCAAGCGTACTAGTCATTCCGAGTAGCGATCGTCCCTGCTTCCGCCTATGCTCGCGTTCTCGCTCTTTTTCCCGCTCCTTCTCCCGATCCCGCTCGCGGCCCCTGGACGGTGGGGGTTGTCCAGCTTTAACGTTCAGAATAAGTTTGTCCAAGTGTCTAGGAAGGACTGGAGCTGGAGGAATATTTGGCGCGGGGACCTGATGGTGGGGGTTGGCATAGCCTGACTGATCATATTCTGCGGCAGCCGTGTAAGCAAGATAAGCTTCTTCCTCACGGGCAGCAGCAACAAGTTCGGCGGGGATTTCATCTGTCCACTTGGATGATGATCCCGTGGCATCGGAAGAGGAAGGTGCGTCGATTGTGGAGCCTTGGGTGGAGGTCGTGGTTGACCAGAACGAATGGACCGGCTGCTTGGGCGGAACAATAGAGACAGATAGGCGGTGAGGCGGCGTCAAACCAGAAATTGGGACTGCGACGTAATTTGCCAAGCTCCCTTCGTCATCTACGGCTGTCGGAAGGTCGTCGGCCAGGCGCCATTGTTCATCGACAATGAAACGGATATGGTGTGTTCCAGGCATGAGGGAGACCCAAGCGGACCACGATGTATCCACAGGGGGGTCACTATGAAGCGAGTCAGCCGGACGAGCAAATCGATCAAGACAAACGCACTCTGATTCCATTTGTTGACGACCTTTCCAATTGTTGTCACCTGCACGGGCAAGGACGACGGACTTTCCGCCTCCGTGCCAAGTAATTTTAACGTTCACAGATTCCTTTGATTCATCCGAGGGGCGATTGGAAGCCGATTGTCCAAGCTCAGCTGGACTGTAAGTCGTGGCGGCCGCAAGTTCTTCCTCGGCCTTGTGTAGCGCGATAGGGATTGTCGAATGAACTGTCTCCTGGATGAACTCAGGTCGATCGAGATGCGTGGATACTTCGATCTGGCTCTCCACATAGAGCTCTTGCATGCGTGGTTGTGCAGCAGCCTGGCCGCGCGAAGCGAATGAATGTGTGGAGTTGTATTGGAGAGGTGCGCCTCGGAAATAAGGGCTACCGCGATTACGTGGATGATGTTGATGGGGAGGAACCGGAATATGAGTAGAGGGCTCGAGGAGCAAATCCGAGGAGAAGTTTGAAGGATCAGTTTCGCGTGCAAGATTCACTTTTACATTTGGTTGCCTTCCGCGGGGGGAAGTTCCCGTATTTGAAGCGTTGTTGATGGTGCCATTGTTAGAAACTGGGATCGGAATCGGGATTGGGGAAGTAGTTCTCAGAGGCCGACGGTAGGGTGATAAGGGAGATGAGTTGGCGGAAGTTTGGTGGGAGTGCGCAGGAGTGAGAGAAAGAAGGGCAAGGTCCGGGAGCTCAAGGGATTTTTTCTTTGTACGCAGGGAACGGTGGGGCTGATTGGGGTTCGGAGAGGGCGAATGAGAGGTCTGCCTGTGGCTTGGTGAATCGGTTTGCCTGTTCGGAACTGGCGAAGGTCGATTGTGGTTCGTGTTCGAGGTTGTGTTGCCCATCGTGTAGATCGCGTCGCCCGTCCTCAAAGGTTCGTCTACACCACACCCAACAGCGAACTCGATGGACGTAAAAGAAGAGTTCAATCCAATGAGGATCCATGTATCCTGATAACCTTATTATCAGTAAATTATTGTTTTCATATTACGTAAATGCTATATAACCCTTATCGTCCACTCGTCGCAACCGTTCTTCTACCTGGCCAAATACACGTCATTAATCATGTTTCAATGTTCGGAGTCAATGGCATACTAACACCGTTATCATGACCGACTCCAATGCACCAGAGATCGTTACCACCGAACCGCCTGAAATGTTTCGACAGACCTCGAACTCTGCGAATAATGTCGAATCCAACGCTGGACTCCTGATCCCCGAGTCCAGAGACGGTTTTTACGGCTACAACGACGAAAAGAGTCTTCAGCAAGTAAGTTGTCGCTAGTAGTGTCCAATCAGCGCTGGAGAATACATCTAGATTGAAGAGAAGAAATTGGCCCACCGTCGCACATCTGATGTCTCTACCGTCATCTCTGATGGCCCGTCATCAGGCAACTTCGGGCTCTCTGCGATCCGCGAGGCTTTGCGAACCAATGAACATCAGAGGAGTACATCCCCTCTCGTCGAAGACGAACTTGAAGACAAAGCGCGCACCGGGCCGCAAGTGCAATGTGCGGATTTTTGCATATATCCGAATAAGAGCCAACTGAGGTACAATATCGCAGTGCAACCCTCCATCACCCCTGAGATGGCGCGTACCTTTAAGTTGTTTCAACGTTGTCTTGAGCTACGCGACAAATATATAGCCAAGTCCCTTCAGAGACTCGGAGACAACCCTAGGGACCATGACGGTCACTTCGACGGAATAGCCGAGGGCTTTGCAGGCGTATCCGGTGTACAGCCCGATGTTGACTTCGCCAAAGCTAGGGTTGCCGAGAGCCCATACAAGGCATGGAAAATATATCCTAAGCCACCCCCTCCACATTGGCATTTCACCGCAAAGCACGACGCCCCAGCCCCCGACGGTCGTGTTACTACAGAAGACGAGGAATTTGATTTCTCAACCTGCCCGATTCCGGATTCGCACCCATGGGAATTCAGGATCGATGACAAGGGCGTATACCAAGTGTATTTTACCACGGGAGGTACGCATAGAGATTCTTGCATACTGATGCAGTTGACAAGACATCATGAACCGCAGACGAGAAACCGATGTTCGATATTCCATCCATTAGGGAATATTTCATTGATCTCGACCATGTTCTCGAGGTCATATCTGATGGTCCGGCCAAAAGTATAGCATACCGAAGACTCAAATATCTAGCGAGTAAATACGAAATGTACAGCTTGCTCAATGAATCTCAAGAGTTGGCGGCCATGAAGGTAGGCAAATGTTACTTATAGGTAACCCCGTACTTATTTCCCGGTTTCTAGAGCGTCCCTCACAGGTTAGAATAAGTTGTAGACTTATCTAGTACCATTGACGACAGGTGCCTCCAGGGATTTCTACAACGTACGGAAGGTGGATACTCACGTGCACCTGGCTAGTTGCATGAACCAGAAACATTTATTGCGATTCATCAAGGCAAAGATGAAACGTAGTCCCCATGTATGTCTCGTTTGCACCTGCTGGACTGCGAACTTAACGTCGCTACCCTCAGGATATTGTCATATTTCGTGATGGGGCCGAGTTGACGCTGGAGCAAGTTTTCCAATCCCTTAAATTGAGTGCCTACGATCTGTCCATCGACACGCTCGATATGCACGCCCACCAAGACTCATTCCACCGGTTTGATAAATTCAACCTCAAATACAACCCCATTGGAGAATCTAGGCTTCGGGAGATATTTCTGAAGATCGATAATCGCATTGATGGACGCTATTTTGCTGAACTTACTCGAGGTGGCATTCCTTCCCCGCATGATGGGGTGTTCGGATCACTAATCATCCTGCAGAGGTGATGACCGATCTAGAACAAAGCAAGTACCAGGTACGCACACTAGCCGCATGCTTTCCCATCACACTCACACGTTTACAGAATTGCGAATGGCGAGTTAGCATATACGGCAGATCGGTAGACGAATGGGACAAGTTAGCCAAATGGGTTATCAACAACAAGCTATTCTCACATAACGTGCGCTGGCTCATCCAAGTACCGCGGCTGTACAACATTTACAAAGAAAATGGTGTGGTTGGAACCTTCGAGGACATTGTGATCAGTAGGTTGCCGTTCCCATAGTTGCATGTCCCAGGTTTGAACTTTGTTCAGATGTATTCCGCCCGTTATTCGAAGTCACCAAAGATCCGACATCGCACCCAGAACTTCATGTTTTCCTGCAGCGCGTTATCGGCTTTGATAGTGTGGACGACGAGTCCAAGGCGGAACGCCGAATTCATCGTAAATTCCCCTATCCTCGCCTCTGGGACACCACACAGAATCCGCCCTTCTCGTACTGGTAAGTCCGCTCACAGACTCTCTTATTGTTCGTCTGGAGCTCCCTTGCTGTGCTAGGATTTATTATATGTATGCCAACATGGCCAGTCTCAACCACTGGCGGCAGGCACTTGGTTTCAGTACGTTAGCTTATTGGCTGTGAACTTGCTTTTGCCTACCTTTCGCAACAGACACGTTCGTCCTCAGACCCCATGCAGGAGAAGCTGGGGACACGGACCATCTCACCGCTACTTTCCTCACTTCTCACTCAATCTCTCACGGTATACTTCTTCGCAAGGTTCCGGCATTGCAATATCTATTTTATTTGAGGCAGATTGGTCTCGCGATGAGTCCTTTGAGTAACAACGCCTTATTTCTCACGTATGAGCGGAACCCGCTCCCAGATTTTTTCAAGACCGGGTTGAACGTAAGCTTGAGCACTGATGACCCTCTCCAATTTCATTTTACCAAGGTAGGCCACCGTTACTATCCCGTTGATTTGAAATTGATGCATGTTGCCATGTCGGTAGGAGCCACTCCTAGAGGAGTATAGTGTAGCTGCTCATGTGAGATTCGCACAGCGTCTAATTTGGAGGGATATCTCACGTTATATCACGAGTAAAGATATATAAGATCCCGCAGAGCTCGCTTGCCGAATTGGCCCGTAACTCCGTTGTGCAGAGTGGTTTCGAAATGGAAGTCAAACGTCACTGGCTAGGTCAAGAATGGTATCTTGCCGGAGCCGCTGGAAATGATATCCACAAGGTGCGATGATGGGAACATGTCGGCGCTATTTTTACTGACCGAAAAATGATACTCGCCGCGGCGTTCACATAGACAAACGTGCCAGACATCCGACTTGCCTATCGCCACCAAACCCTGGTTGAAGAATTAGAAATGATCAACCTATGCTAGGCTACAGACAGTGAAGCAATACAAGTGTGACAGCCCCTCTCTTATTTGTGCTTCTTTGAGCTTACAATATGGCACTCGAGCCCTGAGCGCCCTGAAGGGCCTCAGGCTCAGCCGATAAGTACTTTTGGGTAATGACCACGTTCCTAAAAAGGCATGACGATGGCAGCCAAGCACCAGGCCACTGGTGGCCGAATTAGGACAGAATTGGCTTAACCTTAACTTGTGGTCATAGCAGAGAGCAGCGATGGCACTGACGCATTCTATAGATCGTAGCAGCGCGGTTCCGAACAGCGGCCTGTGCAGACACCGGCTTCCTGAGCTCCACTCACGAAACTCCTGTGGCCGCCACTGATCAGCCGAGCCCGCCAGGTTGATTGATATTGTGTCAGGCATGCTATAAAAACCCACCAAACCCACCTTGGTGCCTACCAGATTCGTGACCATTATTTTCAGTCAAAGGTCTCTCGCTAAGAATACTTCTTAAAGCGGTCTCCAGTGAAGAGCCGTTACACCCACTTTCACACGTGTTCCTCTACCTCGTGGAGCATCATGTCAGAGACGAGAACGAGTGACGTGTCTAAGGATTCCGCCCGGCCACCTCGCACCATTGTTCTTTGCTTCGATGGCACTAATGGACAGTATGATTCTCAGGTATGTCCTTTTACGTAGATGAATTAGACGAGCTCAAGAGTAAATGAGGACAGAATACCAATGTGGTAAAGCTTTTTGGCCTCCTCCGCAAAGACTGTTCAGAGCAGCAAGTTGCTTATTATCAAGTAAGTTTACTAGTTCCGCCGGACTCGCTCCCGGTGTTCAACTCTATTACCATCTAGGCAGGGATCGGCACGTATTTTGCACCTGGAGTTGTTTCACCGCTATGGAGTCGATTAGCCTCGCTTCTGGATGAAGCATGCGCTTGGCGCGTGCATCTATCCGTGAAATCCACGTTCGATACTAACATGCCAGTGTAGGTATCTGGATGTGCATGTAATGGATGGGTACAAGTTCCTTATGGCAAACTATCATCCTGGGGACAAAGTCTGCTTGTTTGGCAAGTTACCCGCTGATCGCTTGAGCTTGTTGCTTATTAAAATTCAGGCTTTTCTCGTGGAGCATACACTGCTCGCGCGTTGGCCGGAATGCTGCATAAGGTAATTCGTGTAGTCAGGATTGTCGTCCGCGATCTTTAATCGGTATCGTGAAGGTTGGACTTTTGCCAAAGGACAACCTTCAGCAGGTCAACTTTGCTTACAAGGCGTACACACGGACTGACAAGGCGGGAGTCAAACTTGCCGCTGGATTTAAGCAGACCTTTTCACGGGATGTAAAGGTGGAATTTATAGGTGTATGGTAGGCCATCATGAACATCGCACACAAAGTTTTGTTGCTTACTCACGGTTGCCGTCAGGGACACCGTACAGAGTACTGGGGTGCTTATCAGTCGTATATTACCCTTCACGGACGACAACACTGCAGTCAATGTATTCCGGCACGCGCTTTCTCTTGACGAAGTATGTCCCATTCAAGTTCGTAGGTGGAACCTCTTTGACTTTATTACCCAGCATCGTGCCAGATTCCGGCCGAACCTGTACCATTGGCCCACACAAGATCTGAAACCTCTCGAAGAGAGTTCAGCAACTCGGGGGGTTCATACCCTCACCTCAGCCTTAAAGGGATTGTTCAAGCGAAAGGATCCAAATATCGAACAACAACAAACAGTGGACTCCGAGTCTGGGCCATTTGCCGATGGCGCTGGACAGAACGAGTGTAATGAAGTGGCCTCGGAAATGCAGCTCCAGACAGACTTGTTTGTCGCCGAAGAATCGATCATGTGCACGGATGTGCTGGAAGTATGGTTTGCAGGTTGTCATAGCGGTCAGTTCAAGTTCCACCAGCTGGCTTTTACGAATTTCTTACGGTCCTTTCAGACATTGGTGGAGGAAATGTTGACGATGATGTTAAGGTGTCTCTTGCGCAGATCCCGTTGCGCTGGATGGTGGAACAGGCTATGCAATCTCAATGCGGAATCCTCTTCGACAGCGACGGACTCGCACGCATCGGCTTGACAGCTCTTTCTCCTTCCCCAGAAACATTGCCAGGTTCCAATGGCAATGGGGTTCCCCTCGCTACCTATAATGTCGAAACAACACCGGATACCATAGATACCAGTGGTTCCGCTGCGCAAGAGTTGCAGAATGAACCCAACCGACCTACGCCGAGCCTGGAAGCCGAGCCTGAGCATTCTGACGCCATAGCACCGTTGTTCGATGAGTTGAAGATCAACAAAGCATGGTGGATACTGGAATTCCTGCCTTGCTCCTATGCTTGGCAGGATGATAGCGGAAAGTGGCACAGTCTATGGAGGTAAGCACTCAAATATTACTCCATTGAAGTGTTTGACGAGCCGGAATTGTACCGAATCAGCATTAACTGGGGCAGGGGCCGCTTTGTACCTTTTCAGAAACCGAAGTTCCACCACACCGTGAAGGAAAGAATGGAATATAAACCATTCAACTACAAACCACGAGCAACTTACGACCCTCATCAAGTCTATGTTTGATCACTGAATCCAGGCAGCCCTCGGAGCCGGGATCCTGGTTCCTCTGTAGAGCTGTTGCGCTATTTACTTATGTCCGATGATCATGATCCGAGATTATTTATGAACTTGATGCCAACTAATGATGATGTTGTTTGGACTGTTGACAATGTAACCACTTCTGCCATTAAATCCCGGTTCTCTAGGGAAGATTTGATGTGAGCCCGACCGTAGGGCGGTACGAACGGCACTCTTCATAGCACTACTCCGCTACTAACCAGTACGTCACACCACCAACTTTTTGATCTTGATTTCATGCTCCAATTGGACCGAAAGTAGCGGCTGTGACTGCATACCAGTGGCGGCGGACCGACGGGTTTGGCATGTCCTTGTCTCTATGTACTCTTCCGCTGGCGACGGGTATTCCGGGCAATGAATCTGATCCGAGCAAAGCGAGTCCTGCCGGTGACATTGACAGCCATCTGTCTTGGTCTGACTCAAGCGCCGTAGCGCTGGCTGAACCATCATACTTAGATGGAAGACAATAAGAGAGTACGTCACGGTAATTCAAGCTTCCATTCTCAATGATTCACCCTTGATTCCGAGAATGGCTAAGCGTTGCAGACACTAAATTGTTGAAAACGCGGGCTGTCTGGCATGTTTGATTGCCTGACGGGCATCACTGTGCCCAACACTGCGCGACTACTTCTACAGCTAGCACCACCACCACCACCACCACCACCACCACCACCACCACCACTCCGACGAACACGGGGTGCAGCCGGCATCTGAAGTCACAAATACGAAAACCAACATCGTTGCTATCGTCGCGGGTATTGTCGTTTGGAAAGTCGCGTTCATCCTTGCTATTGTTGCACTCGTTTACATGCGGCGTCGACGGTCACGTCCTATTGTAAACTTGATGCAAGGTACGCTTCCCAGTCCCTGGATTCTCTCTCCAATAATCAAGCGATTATTCAAGGGGATAGTGATGATTCCCCGAATATGGATATACTTCATAATGATCATACCTCAACCCACACCGCGTGACGCCATACCCCACACTGTGTGAAGAAACCTCTGCCTATTCGAGCGTTCCGCAGCGGGAAGACACCGGAGACCGGCTTCCAAGACCACTTCCATCGGTCCCTATGAGAACGCTTGACGGAGGCGTCAGGCTCACAGTGGGTGGACCTCCGGAGATATCCCCTGAATACCAGGAGCATTATTAGTCCGGAGCTGGACGGCGTTGGGGATCGTGTGATCCTTGCCTTGACTCTTCCGGGTTCTGGTAATGGCGAGCCCTGATAAGAGCTGGCTCTATAATCATGTGGAAAAAAAAACAAGAAGAGATTATTTTTTCAATTTCACGCTTCCATTTCCAATCACCCTTGATTCCGAGATTGGTTAAGCGTTGCAGATACAAAGGACCGTTGAAAAGCGCTGTCTGGCATGTTTGATAGCCTGCGCCAAACACCGCCCCGTCGGACTACGGCGATATTCACCTTCACCTCCAAACCAGGTATTGCCAGTGATGGCTCTGGCACCGGCTTCATGATCCGGTCCTCTCGTCGGTATGTCACACTATGATCGCGACAATTCGGCCGTTCGCACAGAGTCTAACGAAGCCATCTAATATGTAGATTCGTGAACACCCCTTTGATAAATGCTCCGAAGGTAATGACGATCTTGACACTGACAAGTTGCAGTGTATGATCGCCATCAGTATAGGCATCGCAGTTGCGTTTATAGATGGTACTATTGCGACCGAGCCAAATGTCAATACTGGCAGCGCCGCGCGCACCGTGGCGGATGGATCAACGTCCGAGTCTGGGCTGCCAGATGCGGTGTACAATGCCGCTGAGATCACGGCCGAAGTCCCTCTTTCGAGATTCGCCAATCGCGCACATCCTTTAGTCAAATCCTGGTGGTGCGATGACTTGTTGCTTTCACACGTACTTGTGGTGATAGATCATTAGAACTGTCCCCCGCTGTGCCGCTGGCAGTGGGTGATTGTGACGAACCGTCTGCCCTGGCGGCCTGGCTGGTAACATGCACCCAATAAGGTGACAATGTATTAGTACTCAGCGCTCAGCGTACAGCACCCAATATGCTTATCTGCTGGTTGATCTGGTTGATAAATGCATCACCTTTTCTATAATACAAGAACATTAACAAGCTAAGATAATGATGTGCGAGGAAGTAGCAAGTGACAACTGGTATGATCTAAAGAAAGGAACAAGCCCGACGGGGACACACGACGCAAGCAGTGAGAAGCCAGCTCAAAATGTGTTCGCCCATGTCTCGAGATCAAAATTCGACACCCGCGCCTGCTCTATCCATTGGTGTTTCTACCAAGTCCACGTCAGCGTGATCCATGTTTCTGGGATCTTGAAACATACCAGTAACTCCTTGGGAGTCTTTCGCGCATCAGGATCTTTGAACAAACAGCTGTCCACGAAATCATCTGCTTCTTGTGGGAATCGTCCTTCAGGAGTCAGCCGAGGAGCAGGCTCATTTACGATGTGCTGCAGTAGCTCGAGGATACTCATCATCATGCCCCCTCCTTGCAAGCTAACACCTTTGGATTTCCGTCGGTCCTTCTTCGCATTCTTATCCTTGTCCTTCCTGATGGGTGGCAAAGTCATGGTACTAGGGGAAAGGGTTCCTTCCAAGTCCGAGAGGTCAGAATCATCAGGATCAGACTCTGAGAAGGGAAATCGGCCCAGAGCTAGCTCGATTAAAGATATTCCAAGTGACCAGACGTCCGATTTAACGGTATATTGGGCACCCTGTATACGCTCGGGCTATACAACATCGTGAGGATGGCGCGATCTTGCATAGCGGGGGACATACGCTCATGTAGGTTGACGTTCCGACAAAGGTATCCGCGATCGAATTAATGAGTTCTCCCGATACTCCAAAGTCACAAATCTTGATTTGGCCATGAGAATTGCAAAGGATATTCGATGGTTTGATGTCTAGTGTTATGTGCGTCAGTGGGAACCATCGCAAAAGAGTGGGTATGTATACCGCGATGAATGATGCGATGTACATCGTACAGGTATGTCAAACCCTCTAGCACTGCCAATGCAACGTGCCCGACAACTTCGATATCAATGGCTCCAATCTTCTTATAGATACCGTCAAGAGACCCTTTGTCCATGTACTCCATGCAAATGCAAATGTTTGGGTCCGACAAGAACGCGCCATAGAAAGAGATGATATACGGGGAATTGCAGTCATGCATGATGTGCAATTCACGCAAAATTTGCTTGCGCACAGACGGTTTGGCATCAATAAGAACGATCTGTGCATGACCAACGATAATATGTCAGAAGATTCGGACAAAGGGGTGTTGGTAGCTCACCTTCTTCGCCATGATAGTCTTGGTAGGGACATGCTCGACCTTTTTGACACTGCCGCCATTACCCTGTCCAAGTTCCTGAAGGTCCTTGAGATCCTCGTTCCGAAGGTCATAACGCGTCTCTGCGTTCATGTCCAAGTTTGCGAGCGTGTTTGAAAGGGTCGCATGATATGTATTCCGACGTCCTGATGTGGCACCAGTGGCAGGTGCAGATGGGGGACCGACACCGGCGGCAATCAGGGTCCCGTCAACATCGTTCGTTGCAGGGGTCTGACCGAGCTTTGGGGCATTCAAGGTCATGGGTGGGGGCCGTTTCTTCCCCTTTGCTACCCCTGTCGTTGCTGGTGCTGCACGTGTGGGGATCGGTTCAGGCTCTTTTGGCTTGGCTGATTGGGTGACATCGAGCTGCAGAGCCTTGAAGTTACGTTTCTTGCGGATGGGAGTTGTCATCTTGGCCGACCCGAGGAAATGCCTGCAATACGAGTCAAGACAGCCCAAAAGGCGAGAGCGACGATGCGAACGGCGGAGAGGAAACTTTCAAGGTCATTCGTCTACACGCAACCGTATATATTACATAATAAAATTTTTGTGACACAGTTCGGAAACAAGGTATCCTTACGGGCATTGAGTCCTTGTACTGTCAATGTCCCAGTTAGTTCAGTCGACAGCGGCCTAGTCTAATTAATCTGAGGATCGAGCAGTCACAGACTCATATCCGAATCACTCCGTCGATCTCGGGGATCTGCTAAACCAGGAACAAGTGCCCAAGGCACGAGCAGAAGGTATTATACGCGGGTATCCGACGATGACGATGAAATTTAAGTCGGGGAATATAGTCCATCAAAGAGCAGTGCCCATCGGCTCGCCTGACTCCGTTTCATGGCTCCTTCGCTTATCCGAGGGATTCGTGACCACGGAATGCCCCTGCTCTTGCCCGTGCTCGGCAACCTCCACGACCGTGTGCACACTTGAGCGAGATTTCGGAGGTGACGTCTGGGCCGTGGATAATGGGTTTCCTGGTTGTTGTGCCAGTGCCGGGCTAGATACGGAATCATTGGACACAACACTTGCAGTACTCGAGCGTGAGAACCTTGCGGCCCGGGTCGACCAAAGCGATTGTATTCCAGCCCCAAGGGAGGTCAACGCCGCTTTCGTGTCCGAAGCAGCCTGTGCCATGCTAACTGGGCGCTGGGGAGAAAGCACGCTTGCTGCAGACTCTCGCGAGGTCTGCCGGGATATGTTGACACCTGGTTTCGTGGAATCTCTCGTAGCCACGGGGAGGCTAGCTTCTGATTTCGTGATTTCAACAGGAGAACCGTAGGGGTTAGATGTCATATCTTGCATCGAGGGGGAGCTGACTGTTCGCTGTTGCCATCGCTCGCGGACACCCTCGACAGCTTTGAAGAAGTTGGCTGAACCAACGGTGAGTGTCCGTGAGATGGCTTCACGCGTTGGTGCAAGTTGTTGTTCTAGTTTGAGGTCTTGAATACCTTCGGAAAGCCGGAGTCCTATATCCGATACCACCGACGGTTTCTCATTACAAGGGTGTCTGGTGACAGGGATGATCAGAACTGTGTGAGTCCCGGGGTCACAAACTAACCGAGGCTCAACAATATCAAATAACATCGGGTCCGTTGACCGATCCCAGACTTCATAGGCGTTTGTCTTGGTGAATTCGGCTATCCACACAGTATTGAAGTCCTCCAGCGTGCTTGCATCACCACCTGGTATGATGTGAGCCTCAGGGGCGCACGTTCACAATACCAACCTACCAGTTCCTGCAATGATAGTTCCACTACCCTTCCCTTTAGACAGGAACTCCCGGTAGCGCACTGACGCAAGTGCGGCGGTTACATACTCCTCGAACTGTTGTTTGTCAGTCATCCTATTCGTAAATTCATGGAACTAATCTATCACACCTTGGCTCTGAGGTAATCATCACTACCCTTGAAACTTTGAGGAGCTCAACACATTGAACACTCAGATCAGAGGAAGAGAGAACGTACTGCATGGCGACTTTGGTAGGGTCAGTGTCATCCCAAGAATTGTTTACGTCTCGAACGATTTCGTCAACCCATTTGCGATCTGCAGGAGTAAGAGCAACCAATCGTTCCAGCCTCGGATTCCGAAACTCGAGGGTAGCTATCTCGGTCTGCGAAGAAGCGTCAAGCGATGGCTAAGGAATAGAAAAGAGACCCATACATTTACTAATAAATCTATCTCCTTTTGTTGTGTGACAATTGTATTAGTACTTCCACAGAGCCAGCTTTGAGAATCCTTCAAGAGGTCGAGTTGTTGCAGTGGTAGATATGGCTGGAAAAATGCATCCTAAAGAGAATGTTTTAGACGCAATGTTTCGGTACCGAGTATCCAGATCAACCTTGCCGAACAAATCTAACGGGAGTCCAATGTACGCTAGCATACTCTTTCGATCTGATGTTCTGAGCGAATTAGGTCGGGATAACGTAGGTGCTCGGGCTGCTAATGGAGGGGAGCCACAATCTTCCAAGGTTTGAAGTAAACCTACACATAGTGAGTGAATGTATAATCATGAGTTGGTATGCACGAACTGGGTATAAGGGAGATCAATGAATATTGGTAAGTGCACAACCTCTCGACGGGATGACCATAAAACATGATCTGGAAAGTGGTGAGCGAAGGTCTATAACACGCGTATCCTGACAACCTTTTTCTGTAGCATAAGAGCCTTCAACATCACCAACGTCCGATGCCGAAAAACGTGGACGAATTCTCGCCTGTAAAACTACTTAATACCGGCGCTAGACGAACGTCCTAGAGCTTACAGACTGGTACCTTTTCACGGAAAAGTCAGCAATTATCGCAGAAATGACAAAGTGCAACTTGCTGCTAACCTATGTACAGACCACTCTCCGTGAGTTGCGTTCGTAGCGACGTTTCTAGTGAATTCCCGAATTCGACTAGGATTTGCGTATCCGTAAAGTCTCTGCGGATGATCTCAAAGTCTGCGAGACCAGAGCAAAGAGATGTTTACCTTTGAGCAAACAAGGCCCTTGTGACGACTCCCAGTCGATCACTATGTTGACTTGTCAGTGTTTGCACACTGGGATATTGTACCCACTGACCGTATTGGACCAAATACGGGCTTGCTTGCCAAGACGACGACAGCTTTCTGGACGATGGAACGCGTCACGTCGACATCTTTGACAAGCAAGGTCGCAGCGGCGATTTGTCGGTTACACCTGTGAACACATTCAACATGTTTTCTGACGTGTGATATAGAGACTCACGATATCCCAAATATGGTGGTGGGATTCGATACGTCTGGGACGAGATGAAAATAAGAGTAGTCTTCCAGAGACTATGTGGCTAGGTGAGAGTTGATATGCATGCGCGACAGATGGAACACACCAGGTGAGCTCCGTCCGGAAGGGCGAGAAAGGGAAGCACTTTTGCGATCTCCTCGTCCTCGAATACATCTCCTTGGCTGAATTCGATCTTGGGGCCAACCTAGTGCTGGATCGACATGATGAACGGATGCCGTGCCCAACGAGCCTTACCAAATGGTTGAAGTCCACCAACGCGATCCCCAGCACCAAAGGACCATGGGGAGGCTGTAAGAGCATTGATTCTGGCCGGGCCTTGCGCGAGTAGGTGGACGCGGCGGAGGTAAAGGAATCGACATCGGTGGTGTCTGAAGACAACGTGGGAGGGTAGGTCACGGAGGGAGCGTGTGTGTTTGTGAGCTCTGGCTGTGAAAAGGCGGAGGGTGCGGCAGAAGTGATTGAGCTTGCTCTGCGTACATCCAGATCGCTATGTGAATCGCTGACTTCGTCTGTTTCGGAGCCAAAGTCAATTTCGATTGAATCAACCTGAGAATCTCTTCTGGAGAAGAACTCCTGTGGGCGTAGTGGGGTGACAACGTGCGGCGAGAGAGGGGGGGAGAGCGGGATTGAGCGCTGGGATGCGGTCTCTGCGTCGACGTCGCTCACGTTGTCGTCGCGTTGGGCCGCGTGTTGCTGGTCATCGTGCGCGGCGACGAGGTCGTGTGTTGTCGACATGGCGTCGGGTGAGTCTCGGATTTACCCACGTGAGATCATCCACACGTTCGCTCCGTGCGAGCTGTGCTGCGAGGCAGCGCTCGTCACTATACCGGCCCCCATCATGCTCCCCGTCCTCCCCTTCCTTGCCCTCTGCGTCTCCGCAGCCCTCGCGATACCATTCCCCTCCAGGTTGCTTGGTTGGAACGCCCAGACTCCATTCGTACCCTCAAAGTTCCAGGTAGACCAACCCAAGGTCGAGATTGGCTGGACTGATCCACGCCTCCTCGGGGGCAAGTTCATCGACGTGAGCTTCCTCTTCCCCGCCCTCGCCTCCCCTTTGACCCTGACCCGCACAGTTTACGACACCTAGATACGGCGAACCTTTGAATGTCATTATATCTAATCTATCGGATCCATTCGTTCTCACAGACGAGGGCTTCCGCTGGTACTACAAGTAGGTTGTCTTATCCCCCGTCCTGCCCGTTGCAAGCATGCGGCTCATATTCACGAGGTCCATCGGCTTCTCCGAGGAGTGCTTAGGGTTGCATTATGGTCATGTTCACAAGGCAGACCTCGGCGACGGCGACGGCAGAAAATCAGAGCATATTCTGGCGCGTCAGCATTATTTCCCTCGCTGGGGGACGTGCTGGGAAAGCCTCGTCGGCAAGTCACAAATAATTGACCTTATCACAATCACGTTTAACACCACATTCAGGCGGAAATCACTTCCGTGCTTGGAAACAAAATGGAACCGACGCCAATACCGGAGCATGGTTCCTTGGGTACGTCGAAAGTGCCATCTCCCTTGCCTCCTTCGTTCATCCTGTGATTTAGGGCGTCAAAGGAGCAGGTTCGCGCGGCATCAGACGACTGTATCTCTATCCTTTAACTAAACTTCTGCTTCAGGACTCCACCAAGCACCATATGATTGTCCCTGACGGATACAACATCGGTCGCGACTTGCTGGTTGAGAAAGCTATCTCCGGCAGTTCGTGGAAAGGCATTTCATGGGTCACCGATGTAGAGTGGCGTGAAGGGCTTGTCGAGCCGGGCTTCAAAGGTATTGACCACGCAAGCGTCAACATGCTCCCCGTCGCTTACTTTGTGCAGGAATCAACCATGCCATCGCGCAAGATGGCCATATCGCGATCTTAACCGTCCATCGCGTCTGACGCGCTATTTGACTTATTTCGTTAATTTCGAACATCCCCACGAAGAAATCTTGGGCCATAGAACTGACGGTGCATACCATCTGGACATTTCTTGTACCACCCCCGACTACCCAGTGTTGTTGTACATACCTCGCCAACTATCCTGTATTCGTTAGATACGTGTGCCATATCTACATATGTAATGTAAGTCTCAAAGACACTTCCAGTGCCACGATGGTCATTCCATATGCATCGAGTCCACAGTTCAAACGTTCAAGTTGGCCATGCACGGCCGTTCAACACGATCAAAGATACTTCCACAACTAGCGCTCGTGGCCGTGACAGGGAACCTAGCTTATCTTCAGCAGACCAATCAGCGTCATCTATTGATTACAAAATTACAGGGTGATAACACATCGCAAACTTGAAGCTTGAAGGACATGCAGAGATCCAAAGCAGAAAACATTACAAATATACTCCTGTCGACAAGCTCAGCCTGAGCACATCACGCATGCCTCCTTGTTCTCAAGAGAACACATCAACTTGGCCTCCTCCAGCTCGCGGTCCTTCTGACGTTGGACGGCTGCAGCATACTCAGGGTCAACCTCCTCATTCTCTGCAGTTGTCAAACTCGAGGAAGCACCCAGCGACGAAGTAGAAAGGACAGGAGCATTCGTCCTAGTGCTGTGTACGGGAGAGGGGGATGCCGAAGGGGTTGGTATGCTATTGGCGTTCCGTTCTGCGCCTCGTGCTTTGTTGGAAGTCTCTTGCATCTTAGCAGTCTTGAGAGTGCTTTGATCGATCGTGAACTGGATGGCCTGGGCAGCCGGGCGCGTACGGAGGTAATACATTCCGGTCTTCAACCCCTTCTTCCATCCATAGAAATGCATGCTCGTGAGCTGGCCCATAGTAGGAGCTTGCAAATGGACGTTCAAGCTCTGGCTTTGACATATAAAGGCGCCTCGATCTGCAGCCATGTCGATGACTTTCTTCTGGCTGATTTCCCAGACAGTTTTGTAGATCGCTTTGACATCGTCGGGTATACTGGGTATATTAGCTACTGAGCCATTATGCGCGATTATCATGTTCTTCATCGTGTCATTCCAAAGGCCGCGCTCGACAAGATCTCTGAGGAGCCAGGGACAAACAACTTGGAATTCACCAGCGAGGACACGACGAGTGTAGATGTTACTATATATCCCTTCAGCCACCAATTCATCGCAGCGGACAAAAAAACTGACCTTGTGTATGGCTCGAAACATTCGTTGAACCCAAGAATCTGACTCGTCGATGCTGTGGGCATAGGGGCAACCAGCAGAGAGTTCCTCAATCCAATTTGAGCAATATTCTCCTTCAAGGATGTCCAATCCCAAAGGTCGGTAGGTGTGACTCCCCAGAGGTCATACTGCAGTTGGCCGTGGTCTGCAGGACTTCCGCGGAAAGTCTCATAAGGACCTTCTTTTTCCGCCAACTCACAGCTCGCCTCAAGAGCTGCATGGTATATTGTTTCAAAGATCTTCAAGTTCAGCTCCCTGGCTTCCACAGAGTCGAAGGGAAGGCGGAGGATCATAAAGGCATCGGCTAGACCCTGCACGCCAAGGCCAATAGGCCGATGGCGCATGTTGGATTTGCGCGCCTCGGGTACAGGGTAGTAGTTGACATCGATGATGCGGTTGAGGTTGCGTGTAACCACCTTAGCGACATCGTGGAGTTTTTGGAAGTCGTATTGGCCATCGCTGATGAACGTAGGGAGGGCGAGAGAAGCAAGATTGCATACGGCAGCTTCGTCAGGGGAAGAATATTCAATGATCTCAGTGCATAGGTTGGAGGACTTGATTGTACCGAGGTTCTGTTGATTTGACTTTCCTAAATGGAGGGTGAGTTAACGACTACTAAGAACAAAGATGCACGTACGATTCGCGGAATCCTTGTAAACCATGAAGGGCCCTCCAGTCTCAATTTGTGCCTCAAGGACAGCGTACCAAAGTTTCTGTGCAGGGACAGTCCTACGTGCACGGCCTTCTTTTTCATACTTCTCATACAAAGCTTCGAATTCTTCACCCCAGCAGTCAGCCATCCCAGGCGCCTCATTCGGGCAGAAAAGAGACCAGTCCCCATTTTCCTCCACACGCTTCATGCTAGAGGAGACTAGTCAAGCTGGTGCATAGTGCGAGGAGGAATGACGTACAAAAGATCTGGGATCCACAGGGCATAGAAGAGGTCGCGAGCACGAGCCTCTTCCTTACCGTGGTTCTTTCTGAGATCGATGAAGTCGAATACATCGTCGTGCCAGGGCTCCAAGTAAATTGCGAAGGCACCAGGACGCTTGTTGCCTCCTTGGTCAACGTAACGAGCAGTCGCATCATATGCACGAAGCATGGGAACTATTCCGTTCGAGTAGCCATTGGTACCTGCAATATACGACCTGCAAGAAAATATGTTTGCTTTGACCAACGAATGACTAGGGAATGCACGTACCCCGTAGCCCGAATACAATGGATGCTCAAGCCAATGCCACCAGCGGTCTTGCTGATCATGGCACAAGTTTTCAGGGTATCATAGATACCTTCAATCGAGTCGTCCTTCATGCAAACAAGGAAACAAGAACTGAGTTGCGGGTGTGGTGTGCCAGCATTGAAGAGTGTGGGTGACGCGTGCGTGAAGTATCGTTCAGACATTAAATTGTACGTTTCCAGTACGCGCTCGATATCATCACCGTGAATGCCGACAGCCACTCGCATGATCATGTGCTGAGGGCGCTCCGCAACACGACCATTGATTCTGAGCAGATAGGATCTCTCAAGAGTCTTGAAGCCGAAGCTACGCCAGTTGGCTAAACAGCGAACACCTAGACCAATAGCGACTCACAAATTGTAGCTGAAGTCACGGTTATAAATGATCGCAGAGTCCAGCGTGGCAGCGTGCTTCTGCACGACGTTGTAGGTCTGCTCTGAGATCATACCTGCCGGCTGACCATTCTTCGGGTTGACTGTAAACTATTAGCGAAGGGGTGTACAGAACATTGGACTGACTTACTATACCCGTACAGATCTTTGATCACTGCGGAGAAATTCTTCTTTGTTTCTTTGTGCAGGTTAGATATAGCGATACGTGCTGCAAGGATGGCATAGTCTGGATGCTTCGTAGTGAGGCAGGCAGCGGTTTCTGCAGCCAGATTCTAAAGCAACATCAGAGAGTATGTAAGTTGGTGCACGTAGGAACTGACATCGAGTTCAACAGTGGTGACGCCTTGGTATACACCAGCAATCACTTTCTTTGCCACCCTGCGTACTATCAATATCTGGCAAAACAGTATGACCGACAAGACTTACTCGATGGGATCAACATAGTCCATATCAAGACCATAGCATAGCTTATTTATCCTCGCCGTGATCTAATGGCCAAGTAAACAAAACGATGACACAACCGACACGCGCGATCTACCTTATCGAACTGCACGGTCTCCTTACGCCTGGGTTCAGAGGTATCAACGAGACGCGTCGCGTCACGCGTGGAGAAGTAGCTTACCCATCTGCAACATGGACGGCACACCACGGTCAACTTTGGCTGATGGAGAGGGCTTACAAACACTAACCTCTCTTGAAAACATAGGCCATGAGTGAGATAAAATACAAGATAACGATGCTACCAGACCGAGGAGGAGATGGTGGAGCAGACGAAAGGGAGGTAAGACGCGTCACGAGGATTTTAAATGGAGATCCAGCGTGACTGATCGTCACGGGTCGCGCTAATCAACAATGTCACACCGCGTCGTGTACCAACGCATAACTTGACATGCCAAACGCCCCGCTAATCCACACGGGCGATCCTGCCTACGCCTCGCCCGTAATCCGTGCACCCTCTCCTGCCAGTTCCGTGGGCACAGCATATGGACCAGACGAATCCAGTCAATCCGACTCGGAGCTGAGTCCAGAAGCATTTGCACACAAATGGTCCTCGAAACTCAAGTTGGACGCCCCGAGGATCGAGGAAGAGCTCATGTCGTTCTCTGCATTGATTCAACCCTTGCCACAGAATCAGATGGAAGAGCAAAGTTGGTGGGCCAATAGTGAACACACAACACAAGCTTACTTTGCCCAGTGTTTTTCGACGTCATCATACGAGGTCTGAGAGCTCGTATGCAACATCTAGAGGAAGAAGAGATTCTTCAGCAGATGCTCAGGCGAGGATCGCGGATAGGCTTGGAACAGCCCCCATCGGACGACAACATCGATAATCTGATGCGTAGCATGGTGGCCGTGTCGACCGCAGATACCCACCAAGTATCGGACGGCCCTTGGAAGGGAGAATCTCGCAATGTTTCGAACGATTCATTTAATTACGAGGACACGGTCGTAAAGGGAAAACAAAAGGTGTAAACCGAAACAAGTGTATGTTTTACAACAGTAGTAGTGGCAGCAATTCGAAGGTCTTCGCGATGAAACTATAGTTAATACGCAGCTTCATCAATACTCCCCAGCTTCATGGAAAAAGTCTGGTAACGAATCGCTGATATGCTTTATTGTATCTTGGATGGCTCGCTTCGCAACCGACTTGCATTCATGGTGCATGTACGTCGCAGAGCCCCACTTGTCAAACTCCTTGAGTATTACCTGCAACTTTCCAATCACATTGGCCGGGCCAAGAGCAAGTACCCCATCTGATCGCATTTTCTCCTTCCAGAAGTCCGCCCAGCTCTGGGTGCAACCATGCTGATGCCAAGTAGTTCCACAAAGAGGAGCATGTTCGAAAGGTATGGGGATTGCGCGCAATCTCTCCCATGCTTTAGAGAGACGCAGGTATCCAGATAGTAAGCGAACCTGCTGTACGGGGCTGACAGCAAGACGGTCCAATCCGTCGGAACTCTCGTGTACGTCGCCCTCGACGAGGATATTCCCATTTTCATCGTGGCCGCAGATGAACACGGATCTCTGTAAAACTTCCAAGTATGCCAGACCCCGCAGTTCCCTCAGATTCAGATCGTCCGCCAGCGACATTGCTAGATAGGAAAAATGGAGCGATGCCGACATGAGCTGCCGGAGCAATGTGATCATAGTTTCCAGAAGGTTCGCATGTCCACACGTTTGTGCAACCTCCACCAACCGGGATATCTGGCGCTTGCTCTCAACGAACGCGGATGATGGAGAGTCAGCGCAGAAGGAAAATCCGATGGGAACGGGGTCGAGTAGTGGGGATGGCTTTCTCTCGATAAATTCTTGAATTGCGTCCAAAGCCCAGGTCTCGATTGACTTGAAAGAGTACTTGCTGGCCACTTTAGCAATGTCGATGAAGCGATCAAGGTCAAGACGAGGATCCCGTGCGACCATTATTTCATGTGGGCTGTTATTTGTGCACAGATCAGGGTCACCGAGTAATCGCAGACCGGGTTTAAAGTCTTACAGGGCATATAGGGACCAGAGGAAATGGCGGAATTCTTCAGGGGTATCCCCGTGCAGGACGATTGGGTTGTCATCCGATGTGCCTTCCACGGCGATGTCGCCTTGAGGAAGAGTAAACAGGGTGCTAAACGAAGAAGAGTCCGCTGATAGCGTGCTACGATGGACCTAAAATAGCGATCATTTTCATGTCTTGCACGAAAGAAAAGAAAATCGTACATTAAAGAGGGTGTTCCCGACGCGTAGTACGCAGCTTCCATCAGTCAGGTAAAACTGTGGATCTCGGCATGGTACATCTGGTTCCTGGACGGCTCTGGACGACTCGGATGAACGAGAAGTATCCACGACGTTTAGGCTTGAACATGAGTCCTGGCACCGAGCCCGTTTCGTAACGGGCGAATCGGAGCGCTGGGTGGGTGACGGCGGGGTGTCGGAGAGCACGTCGTGCTCTGTGGGGATGAATAGCGTTACGGCGTCTTCCATGACTGTTGACAGATATCTCCCAGTGCTACTATGTGACACTCGGATGACAAGAGGCTCGTGAAACTGCTATAGCCTGTAGTCGAAGGCTTCATCGTTGGATTAGGTCATGGACAGCTTGTGGACAGCATTACAGACTTCTAATTTTAGCCGAGGATACAGTAGACTCCCTTCTAACACATACCCCCTCGAGATAGGCCCAAAGGTATGTGTTATCAGGGAGTACGCGTTGTCGGGAGGTCGGTGCTGGTCGGCCACTAACGACGCGAGGTAAGCTGATTGACTAGTACGATTCAGATGAAGCACTATTGCCTTGTAAGCTACTTAGGAGCGAAATAATTAGTTCTTTCATCCCAGGACTCGCGTCCTCCGCCCGAATGAACCCAGCATCACCTCTAGCTCACGCGCAAACGGATCATCCAGATAGCTGAGATACCTCCGTAATAGCAATGTCGCCCGGAGCGCTTCGCTTCGTGTTGGGTGTGGTTCAACAGGAGCATCCGAGTCGTTATTCATGTCGGCGGCAACCTCATCGCAACCTCCCTTGTTCGCTTCCCATCATCGCTTGAAAGATATCCTCGTCCGTCGCTTCAAAGAGGTTGTGTGTCTCTGCAGCTGGGTTGAGAAATTCATTCTTCAAGATCCATATGGTTTGAATGCTGGGGGCCCCAGTAGCCTCCAAGTCATCCAAGGCTGTGGTAACAAGTATCTCCGCTCGGGAAATGGGGTCATTGTGAGTGTTGGCAGTATGGATCAGGGACAAGGCGGGGATAGAGGGGTGGACACTGGATAATGAGGGAGGCCTGAGGACGAGTCGGTGTCAGGTAGGATATTGGCCTTATGCCTGCAGGTCTGGATTGTTGTCGCATCCACCTCGTTCCACGCATATTTTGCGAGTCGCATGGCCAGCTGATCAAAATCGAAAATTCTAGAGGGTGTGGTGCCGGCTTCGTATTGAGGTGGATGAAGATTGAAGCAGCCAAGCTGTCGTGTTGATGTGGCTGTGCTCCTGTCAAGTATCGCGCCGTCGATGGCGTCGAACGCGGTGCGTGCCCAGGTTGCTGCAAAATGGCAGGAGTCCTTTGCCCGTATAAATCGCACGGAGCCCGGAATATCGGGTCTTATGAGCTTTAGCCACGTACGCGTTCTTCTTTTAACTTGTCACAGACATTCATCCTGCACGAGCAGGCTTGGAGTTTGGCGACAGCATTCCTGAAGCCATACGACTTGAATGACCAAACTCCTCGCCCTAGGCATGGTGAAGCGATCGATTTACTTTCCCGTGAAGTACTAAGGTAGTCCCTCACAGACATGCGTCAGGTTAGGGAAGCCTTCGACACAATCAACAAATGCAGACGATTGCCAGTCATGCTTGAGGTCTTTCTTGGTCCGATTCGTGGCTCCACCCTTCTTTCGCTTGCAATCTAACCCATTTTTACAGAAGATTTGCATAAAAACCAGCACCTGATTGCGCGCGAGGTTCAAGTTTACATGGATCTTTACGAAGTATGTATGCCGTCGGATAGCTATCTCATCTGATACTCACGTGGTCTTAGTCCAACTCGGATCCAGAAACGGTCAGGGCACTCATCTTCCGACTTGTTGAGTGGTATAATGCTTGGAAACCGAATGCCGAGTAAATTATTGCCCCTAGTCCCTTGTCTCATATCTGTAACCCTCTTGACAGACTCGGTCAGACCATTACATCCGCATATACACTTGCATTTCAAACCCACCTGTTCTCCATCCTCCCTACTTCCTTTGCGCGAGGGGTCAAGGCGCTTGTCGCCGCGACGCTCGTCAGGACAATGTCACAATCACAACCATCTGATCAACAAGACCGCTCACTCTGGCAGGCTTTCGACACCCTGAGCCTCATAGAACGTTATGAAACACTTATAGCAAGCGTAGGATACGAATACATCGAAGCTCACGTGCTGCACACCTGTACTGGCTCATGGGAAGAACCAATGTTGGCGAAGCTTCGTGCCTGGATGATTCACAAGATTGTCCCGTGGATGGTGTGGCCATTCGCCAGAGGAGCAACCAGCGGTATGACTTCTTCCCTGATATATCCCGTGGTTGTTGATATCTCGAAGCCGACGAGGCAAAAACGATGATGCAGGGCGTCGGGTCCCGGTTTGACTTTCATATGCATAAAACTCTTTGTGACTTGCGGTATGTGTTTGCTCGCTCTCTTGGCGCTGATTTAATCATTTCTGTTGTAGTACGCGCGAGATATTCGACATCATCGTAGACTTCCCAGATTCTGCTGGCGCTCTCCAAGACCTCAAGGTAGTTTTACTTGCCCTAACCTCGTCATTCTTTGGGTGTTTACCAATTCGAGTATAGGAATGTTTGCAAAGAGTTGATCAACGGGCAGAATTAGTCCAGTCTATTCGACAAGCGTCGGTCTCAGGGACGCAATATCTTTATCGTGGCTGACACACTCTCCAGGAACAAGAAGCGCCTACTCCATCCGGGAGCGGACACGAAAGATATTCTCCTATCTTATGTTTCAACGATTAAATGCCTGAGGATCGTAGATCCTCCAGGTGTCCTCTTATTCAAGGTGGCAGATCCAATACGTCGGTATCTCCGGTAATGCCATTAATATGACTTCGCAATTTTCCCGCTAACACCTCTTCAAGAGATCGGCCAGATGCTATCAGATGCATTGTCGCCAGCTTAGTCGGTGATGGTGAAAGCGGCGACTCATTAGTAGATGACAATGAACCTATTCAACCTCTTCAACAACCAGAAATAGAAAACTACGCCGATCCTGAATGGACTCCCGAGCCGATAGACGCCGGTCCTGGTAAATATTTTCATTTGTTGATTGTTTTTAGTAAAGTTGACTTCAACAAAAAGATTTTCGTGCTAGCAAAACGAGTGATATCATAAGCACCATCGTCAGCATATACGACTCGAAAGACCTTTTTATCAAGGAACTTCAGGTGCTACTTGCACAACGGTTGCTTGCGATCAAAGATGGCAACTTTGACCGGGAGGTTTGTCCCTTATTTGGACCCATGCATGATGTATTGGTAATCGTTTTCAAGCGACGAAATATTGAAATTCTGAAGATTCGTTTCGGGGAGTCAGCTTTGCAAGTTTGCGAAGTGATGCTTCGGGACATGACAGATTCAAGGCGAATTGACCAACATGTTCAGTCCCAGCGGCCTGTAAGCATCAATGCGCCTTGAATTCGAGACCATACTCACAAGCAGAAGAGCGTTATTCATCCTACCATAATATCACGACATTTCTGGCCGGCCCTGGAAGCAAGCAGCATCGTCATGCCGGGCCAATTCCAGGCGTGAGTTTACCACTAGGCCATCGCATACCAGCTCACCTTCCACGATAGCACGCAAGAGCAGTACGCTAAGGAGTTCACTACTTTCAAGCCTGATAAAGCTTTGCGCTGGCTACCTCATCTTGGGCGAGTGCAACTTGAACTTGAATTCGACGATCGCAAAGTCAATGCAAACGTTCCACCTTTGGAGGCTGCGTTTATTGAGCTTTTTTCGGAAAAGGGTGCGACCTACTTGGGCCGGGTACCTTATTGCGCTGATTATGACCATTTACAGATACGTGGACCGTCGACGAACTGATGTCAACGGTGGGCACTGTGAGCCGTAGTGCAGCCTTGAAGTCGCTTGCTACATGGGTCGACATGCGTGTTTTGAAAGAGGACAGTGAGCATGTGTTCAAGTTGCTCTCTGTAGGGGAAGAACCAACGCCGGGGACCAAGACAGCGATTCCAAAACTAGGTATATTTATCTCTCTTTACCAGTCCCGCCCTCCTCCTGACACTCAAGCTGTAGCTACCGGAGAGGACGAGTTGCCACCAATGATGAGCGTGCAGCAACAACAAGCAGAACAAATGAAAGTTTATTGGAAGGTAGAGTAACGCTATTGCGTTCACCTAAGACATCTTGCATTGTTTGACATCCCAATCGCAGTTCATTGAAGGCATGCTCACAAACTTGGGTTCGCTACCGCTTGACCGTATACAAACGATGCTGAGGCTCGCCCCCGGTTATGATCGCACCATCGAGCAGCTTGGTAGCTTCATGGAAGCTGCAAAACGAGAAGGACTAGCTACCGTCAAAGACGGAATGTGGAAATTAGGGAAATAGATTGTGTAAGATACCTTTCTAACCTCGTGTGCTACATGGGACTGGGTTGTTCTCCAGTGTGCCCTGGACCTTGATTAGATTCAATGATTCTTGACTGTTCTACGATCGAAGCTAGCAAACTGAACTCTCACGGGTTAGGCCGAGTATTAATGGGAAATGCTGTCTCGCGTGGACGACACCGTAGCATGATTGGAGGTTGTTTTAATTTATGCAGCTGCAACTGTGGTTGTAGACAGATTTGGCGTTCTTCGGTGAGTGGGTTCCCGACGACTATAACATGGGAGTCTCAGATCGTGTCGATTGCGAAGCAATTGAGGAATGTCCAACTGAATGGCGCAACTCCGAGGTGGACTCTCGGAGATCCCGCCAATGTCTTAC
Organism: Imleria badia; assembly: GCA_015039435.1. Taxonomy (NCBI): domain Eukaryota; kingdom Fungi; phylum Basidiomycota; class Agaricomycetes; order Boletales; family Boletaceae; genus Imleria; species Imleria badia. The sequence goes on from MU130793.1 coordinate 124,985, forward strand.
GCAATGCTTAGCTCTTGCCAGTGAGCGGGTCAGACAGACAACGTCACTTGAAACCAGGTTCGCGTATTTATGCGAGCTTCAATAGCCTCACTGCGGACTGCGGCGGATCAGTAGTGGGTGCGGACTTATGGCGCAACTGCTGTTAGTGTTCTGAGAGCGTTCACCATAACAAAGTGTGGTTATGACCACTCTTCAAAGCTTCATGGCTGGTGAACATATGCTTGGCAGGAGCCTTAACTGTCAATGTGAGAGTAAGTGAATAGTCATTGGTCCGATAGCGTAAACTAACGACAAGCTCGGGCCGCTCGGCACTCTGATTTTTGTCAAGTAGTATCACGAAGTTAGTTTTGCCATTGCATCTCACTGGCAGCAATTCAGAAAACTCTACGGAATGACGCCGCTTGACTGGATCGATTCAAGGATGCTATTTCAAGAAATTGAGTTGAAACTTGACTCAGTCGCAGAATTGAAGCACTTTTGAGCAGACCGGTGACTAGCGCTTGCTGTCAACATTTGTCTTGTGGGGGGGAGCGGTCCGGGCGGTTAAATTGTGATCAAGTTGCCTCATGTCCCGCTATGACACCCGGCAGTAAGCGAGCTCTCTTCACTCATATATCACAACCAACCCTGATATTACCCTTGCGGGGTTGAACAGAACATATAAAAGGACCCGATGATGGCCATCACTCTCTAGCAGCTTCAGCTTACTAGTAGCTCTCTCTTCTCTGTCTTCAACGGCTTGTGCTCTCCGACTGTAACCTCTGCGCACGATGACCCACAACGAGCTCTGGTTGACTTACCACCAAGTATCCCGTTGCAACAAGCCTGCTACGGCCCAGCTCATTGAGTTGGAGTTCCAGAACCATCGGCTCCTGGACCTGGAGGATGTTCTTGAACATCTCTTTCGCCAGGGCTTCATTGAAGCCAAGCACCGGTCGGTCTCGTTCTGGGAAAATCATGAGGGTCATCGTGTCGGCGGCGGACACTCGGTCGAAGAACTTTTGAAGGACGGTGCTGGCAGGTGCCCTCAGACGGCTCTTCGTCTGGTTATTGGTAAGTGACATGAAGGAAGTATTGATCTTGCGCTGATATGGTTCTCAGCGGATTCTACGCCTGCGGTTTGGTTTAGCTACCACTATCTTCACAAGCCTGCTGCACTTGTTGTCACGCAGCGAGTTAGACTTGATGTCCCTGAGACAAAGTTTGACATTGTGGCCCAGTTGACGAACCACGTCTTCAACAATGGATATCTTCCATCCCATCTGAGGAGTAAGGTGTACTGGGGGGCGGCATGTGGACGCAGGGTCGAAGAACACGAGAACCTGCAAACCCTGTTGGGGGCAGGCGAAGGTGTCTGCGAGACTTCATGTCTCCACTTGAACATCGGTATGTTGGATGTCCACTGAAAATAAAATGAGTCATCTGATGGTTCGGCAGATCAATCGCCCTGCAACTGTTCTGGGAAGTGTCCATTTGCGCATTGATAGGGAAGAGGGGGTTGGGTAGCTTAGTTGTCATTTTGGTGAAAGTCAGGCTGCCTTGAGTTGGCACTTGTGCGGCGGCTTCAGCTATGTATAGCTTTTTGTCGTGGTATGCCGATAATGCAAGACAGGGGTTGATTTCGGATGTACCGGCGTTTAGGGCCGGTGTGACTGGAAGAGAGGTCTCGCGGCGGTTAGGTCTTGTTGTTATCAAGCCATCTGCACCGTATGAGCAAACAAGCTCAACGTTATTCTGCGCTTTCGCAACCAACCCTTGCGATGAGCGAGCTTGTATGCAAAACACTCGACCACGATGCCACCGACATGCTCATCGACAAATGGCTCGAGCATCGCAACGACGTGTACTGGGAATGGTTTCAAGCCGTCAGGGAGCGCAAGCATGCATCTAACACTCTAAGACGGCAGGTCATCGTCTGGAATAAAGGGGACTTCGTACCAGAGAACATCTTCTGTCGAACGGTCGACACAGGTCGTCTGATCCCTCTCGACCGAACCTGGACCACCAACGTCTACCATCACAGATCAATGCAAGACAGAAAATTATCCATGATGCCCGTCGTTTTCACAATGGTATGTCGCTCACTTCTACTGTGAGCTCTCTATGCTCATCGTTCCTGTCTCAGCTTCCCGAGCTCATGCTTTTACGGGGCATGCATGATCACGGCGGCGACGATGTATACATTATCGTAACAGATTTGAAGCGACAGGAGATGGACGACGTTACGGAGTATTTCAAACTTGTGTGTCGGCATGCATATGGTGGTCGAACATGTAAACCGAGCATAGCGAGCCAAATCCAATATGAGCGTCCGTCATCTCTCCCTTGTTCATGCTATAGAGCCTCATTCGTTCTTCGCCTCGCTCAGACATGCGGCTGTGTCACACGCTACTCAAGCAGCGACGTACACCGTGCTTTCCTCAGATCGACCTTGCTTTCCGAGCAATATTGTACGAAAAAAGACCACCATTCATCATCTTGTTCTCACATCAGACGACTTCTTACTCTCAAATTCTCTTCACACATCCTCTCTTCGTACCTGCAGAAGATATCTTCTTCGACTTCCCAAGCGGATGCCCAAACCCCTGCTGCAATGACGACTGTGAAATGATTCGCTTTCCTAGACGGGGTATCGAAGGGGCAGCGATTCTCTCAATAAAGCGCGGCGGTCGGTACGGGAAGAAGATTAAAGCAAAGGAGATGTGCAATTGGATCGATTGCGGTATCTGTTTCAGCGAGGAAACCCCAAGATATGCTGAGAGTAGCGAGGGTTCCGAGGGTTCTCAGAGCAGTGCTGACTACGCCGACACATCATCCACGAATGGCCTTGTCTGTAGCAAGTGCAGGTTGGTCAAATACTGCTCTCCTGAACACCAGAGGAAGGACTGGGATGAGCATCGCCGTGTTTGTGCGAAGCCTGCCACATCATGAATAGCTCAAAAGTGCACTGATTTGTCTCCGACGTCTTACCCTTCCACTTTGCATTCCTTGCCGTTCCTTTTTCTATGCTGACGTTGTTGTACATGTACCATACTGTATCGATCAGCTTCACGTGCGCATGGCGAAGCCCCTGACTACAAACCACATGAGATTCCCACACATCATGTCCACTGTCCGGTATCTCACAGCAAGACTTGCGCAACAGGTGAATGATACTCGTTGTACCTGTGAACCGTGATTGATGTACCGCCATAGATCGATGAGGAACTCATGAATGCGTGGGGAGCATTCAGCATTGACCAGGTAGAGGATAACTTGCATAGCTGATGTTCGAATATAGCTTGATGACTATATGCTGAAGTTAATGGAACTGGCTGGGCTTGCATGTGCTCAAACGCTTGCAAAGGTCTATGGCCATGAAAAGTACCGGAGGGTTCTCGTTTGTTGCGGACCTGGTAATCAGGGTGGGGACGGATTAGTAGCGGCAAGACACCTTGGTTTGTCCCTCGTTATCTCACGGGTCACTGATGATGACGGCCACGACCAGGCATGTTCGGCTACGAACCCACAATCTATATGCCCAAGGTATTTGTAGCTTCATACTATGTCTGATGATAAACACTGCTGAAGTAAACATCGCTCACTAGCCAGGGTCAAAGGATATTTACAAGGTTACCTCACTTTATGCATGTTTGGTTTTGGTCCTAACTGTTCTATTCCAATCCGCAAAATCGGGCACAGCGCTTGCACAAGCAGTGCGATAACATGATGATTAAGTCTCTACCCCCTGATGTCACCCTCGATGTGCTCCGCTCAACCCTCTCGTCGTCCGATGTCATCCTGGATGCCATATTTGGGTTTTCATTCAAGGGACCCGTCCGCCCACCTTTCGATGAGGTCTTACCACTTATTTCGTCCTCGAAAAAGCCTATAGTTTCGGTCGACATTCCTAGTGGATGGGATGTTGAAAAGGGAAACGAGGAAGGGGTGGGTATTGTGCCCGATGTGTTGGTAAGCTTGACTGCGCCGAAGGAAGGAGTGCGGTCTTTCAAAGGAAGACACTTCCTTGGAGGGAGGTTTGTCCCCAAGTTAGCCATTATCAATTACTTGCCTCCTGGCTGTGATTCTGACACTGATTGTAGAGCCGTAGAGGAAAGGCTTCAACTGAACCTACCCGAGTACCCTGGATTTGAACAAATTGTCGAGCTTCCTCAAGAGCAGGAACCTCCGCGGTTGTAAGACTGTACTCACCATTCTTGTACTATGATACGTGATCGCGACTGCTCTTAGCATTAGAGAAGGTGTTTGAGGTACTCCAGGGTCTACAGACTTGCTTTCCACTTCCGGGTCTGCATATGCGAGTTTTTTTCAGAAACGGTTCCCAGCACGACCACTCTCAGCCCACCTATTAAGCTCCATGCGGATCTTCTGCTCCCACTGGGGAAATGATTCGCGCGGTGTACGTTGGCGGATCTATTGTCATCCCATGGAGATGAGCGAATCGCCCGAGAAACCCGAAGCTTCCGTTTCTTATCGGGTTGCTGGTTGGAGGCTCCATCATGTCCGAAGTATGCCGCGCATAATTTTGGATCCCCTTTTGCAGCAGATGGGCCAAATTGCGGAGAATGTACGAGGGACCGCATCACGTTTGGCTATCCCCGAGGATAGTAAATCTTAGACTGTGGTGCATCCGTCAGGCAACCAGCTTGAGGATTTGAGCGAGTTTACACTTCTGCAATGGTGACAAGGCTGGTGGATTCCTTAGAAGCCTGTTTCTGGAACCTCAAAATGCAGCAAACGACTCCCTTCCTGCCTAAGGGCAGTTCAACTCTCGCGTAGCCAAGTCCAGTTCCAGACATTTGATCCACTGATGCATTCAGGCTATCCTATAATCGAGTAACCGAAGTGCTATTGTCGACTAGTACTTAGTATGACAACGTTCGGCGATGTCGGACAAGGGTAGTGCAGCCTGAGAGCTCGGGTCCTTCCGGCCGGGAGTACCATCTAAGGTAGCACTTGGATTTCTAGCCTGAAGCATTCGATTCCTTTGATCGAGTTGCTCGCCACACTGATCCGACGCCGATTACTTTCTGCATACTAGTATCCACATCTCAATGAACCACCCTTTATATCCCCAGGAACTTTCCCCGAAAGTTCTGGAGGCAAATGATCTTCAATCACTCGCCAAGTACATGGAATCCGACAGCTGTCGGAACGTATTTCTGATGGTGATTGCATCGCTGCCGTTTCATTTGTTTCATGGGATTGATGTGGGGCTGTGTAGTTAGGTGCTGGTAAGAGTCGCTTCCCATCGGCAGAGGTAACTGGCTCAGGATCAGACAGGCGTCAGTACTTCCGCTGGCATCCCTGACTTCAGATCACCAGAGACAGGTGGGTGACTTGTATCGTTGGTTTAACTCACACACAATTGTATCAGGATTATACGTGAGCACCATCCTACTACGAGAGGGCCCAACCTGCCTGACTGGCCGACTTAATCCAGGCCAACTTGGCCAGGCTCAATTTACCATATCCAGAGGCAGTGTTCCAGATAGATTTCTTTCAAAGGAACCCGGTACCCTGTAAGTAATCGATCGCATTGCGAATGCAACATAACATCGCGACTCATGGTAACTGTGCGTCACCAAGTTTATACACTTGCGAAGGAGCTTTACCCCGGTCGCTATCGGCCAACCCTCACTCACTCATTCATCAAAGTGTTACATACACACGGTCTCCTCCACACTTGTTTCACCCAGAACATTGACACGCTTGAACGGAGAGCGGGAGTCCCAGAGAGGAAGATCATTGAAGCACATGGAAGTTTCGCTACACAGCGATGCATTGAGTGCAAACGCCCGTATGACGACGAGAAGATTAAGAAAGCTGTCATCAGTTCTACGATACCACGGTGCGAACGCTGCAACGGGTTGGTCAAACCCGATATCGTGTTCTTTGGGGAGGCTGTATGTATACTACATTTCGCTAGCAGGGGCTTCCGGGCTAATTGCTGGCCAGCTCCCTCCGCAGTTCCACGTATCCATCCGCTCACTACGAAACGCTGACCTGTTAATAGTGATCGGAACGTCATTGACTGTTCATCCGTTCGCATCACTGGTGGACTTGGTGCCAGATGACTGTCCTCGTGTTCTGATCAACCTGGATGAGGTCGGACACTTCAATAAGCAAGACGATATGATTTTATTAGGGAAGTGCGACGATATCGTCCGGGACCTTTGTCGTGAGCTTGGATGGGAGGAGGAACTCGAGATTGCATGGGGAGCAACTGCAGACAGTGTAGAGGCCGATGATAAGCTGGCTGTGTCGGAAACGAAAGTGAAAGTTGGTGAAGAGCTGGATCGCATTACGAGGGACATCGAGAAGTCTCTTGCAATTTCCAAAGAGATGCCGGAATCTGGGTCTAGTTCTGGCAAAGGGGATTCAGAAACACAAGGGCAAAAGGGACGGTCAGAGAACCTTGCGGAGGACAGAGAGGTAGACAAGAAGGAAGTGGAAGGAGACCCTTCTCAGAAGAAGGAAGCGGTGATTGAGTAGTGAGTTTCTGAATGTGTCCAAGTGCAATCCAATTATGAGAAATCTGCTCGTTCCGTGTGTTGGTCGCTCGACTGCTTTGCTTGTTCCGCGTCGTTCGACGCGCTTTACTTCCTGTCCGCCAATGATGCCCTCGGAACGCCCTACCACTCGTTTGCACTTCCCTACCCCATCGCGTCGACAACTTTACAGACACCATCGACGACATGCCCGCAAATTACAACTTGAACAGACCGCGCTTTCATCTCTTGACACACTCACTCGGACCACATCGCAGGTCTCGCCTCAAAGTCGTTTGCATACCGTGTAATACGCTTGCCCGACGCGAAGGAGATGCTGCTCCGTCCGAGGTATACACGAAGCGCTCGTTGCACGACCACGAAGGAGAAGGAAAAGAGGACATCTCAAGGTTGACCCGTACGTGATGCCCAATGGCCAGAAATCTTTCATTGGTTCAATTGGTATGCAATCTGTTCTTCATCGTCTGGCGAAAATGACGCGTTCGACAGCGCGCAATCCCGTTCAATACACCCACAGAGTTCGACATTTCTGACGACGAGCGTGTGACCATCACTCTTATCGATGCAAATCACTGTCCTGGTTCCGTCATGTTCGTCCTCGTCACACTAATTTCGCGCGTTTACATTGACTAAATTCCCGATTGAAGGTTCTCGTAGGACTGTTCTTCACACCGGCGATCTAAGAGCCGAACCCTGGTTTCTCTCTTCCATTCAACGCGGTCATTTTCTTCAGCCATATCTAGCTAGCTCTTCAGAAGATCTCCGAATCTTTGTTGCCCGTAGGGGGGTATACATTCCGAAGCCACAGGCCTCGTAAAGACCCTTGAGGCTATATGCCTCGATACCGCCCGTTTACTCTCGCCATTCGTCGTGCCTACCAAGGTATGTTCGGTTATCGCCTATTTCACATCGTTGACTTCGAGCCCCCTTGTGTAAGAGCGTGCAGTTCAGGGCATCGTCGGGCTAATGGCTGAATTTCCGTCAAGCACGCACTTTTTCATCAACACTTGGACTTGGGGGCTATGAAGGCATTCTCAAGGCCATCGCACACGTGTTTCATTGCAAGGTACGTACACTTCTACCTTGCATTGCCCGCATATATGCACTGCTTACTGTTTTTGGCGCCTCAGATTCACCTCGACTGATACAAACATTCGATTTATTCACATGGGTCGGACCCTTTTTTGCGTGCCCTTGGTACGCGCGACGCTGCTTCCACGAGGTTTCACGCATGTGAACAGTTTGATCGCTGTTCCTTCGTGGACGTCCCTCCCTACGACTATGGAACCAAAGGCGCTGTGGCGCCGCCTAGCAAAGAAGGAAAGAAAGTAGTCTGTGAACGCAGTCAACATGAGCTGTGCTCGCTAGGAGGACTATCAAGCCAACATCAGGCGGCAACTCTTGCGAGGCGAAACGACCGCATATATTCAATGAAAACGGGGAACCAAGGGTGCGTGCCATCATGACTTACCAACGAACCCACGTTTTCACCCCATTTGGAGCTTGTTCCCTTGTCCCGTTACTCACTTCCTCCTGAGCTCATGAATTTCGTGACGCTCTTCCGTCCGCTTCGTGTTGTACCCAACGCTCTCGACCCTGCTCTTAACAGTCTCGACTGGGGCGCCATGTCAAAGCTGTTCTCGGGATGTCTTTCTCCGTCGTCGACACTTAGCTGCTTGGCCTCCGTCATGGCCCCTCATTACCCTCTTACATGCCACCCCAGCGTGACTAGTCTTTCCGGACCGTCCACCAAGTACGAGCCGCTTTCCGCCGCCGGCGAGGAACGCGTGGATACGGCATACTCAAACTTGGTCGGCCCTGGTGATGCCGCTGATCACTGGGGCGAGAAGGGGGTGCAAGAAAGCAAAGATGGGAGTTTTGAGGGCATGGATGGGTACTGGGAAACGAAAAGGCCTCGGGAGCACGCGTCGACGCGTCGACGAGGACGGGGATGCAGTCCCAGAGGAGACGTCCAGGACCCCAAAACAGTAAGCTCGGAGCGATGTTTCGGGCGATTCTTCGGATGAGGGGGGGTCAGATGAGCATGCGAGGACTGCCTGGAAGTTGTTCGGGGCTGGAAAACTAGCGGATGCGTGCAAGACGTGGGTTTCGCCTTCGCCGCAGTCTCGGGCGCAGGTCCGAGCGGAGGGGGTGGTAGACATGGGGATGCTCCCTACGCCAACGTCGTCCCCTTTTCTCTGCGGGAGACAGCTGGAGGGGAGTAAGAAGGGGAAGGAGCGTGCGATCGGGCACGCTTCGCAGACTTTGCGACGCCAGTGAAGATGCACTTGACGCCATGCAGACGAGACATGCGGGTTACCACATAAATCATCCACTGGGCTCACTCGTACGCCCACTGTTCCTTGTGATAAGGAAGCGTCCCTTCCACAGACGTCTTCTGCTCTCGAAGTGGGAGCAGTCTCGCGGAGCTCGCCGGCGCCGGCGGTGACGGCGACCCGCACTATTTCATTCCCCGTGAGGAAGCGTATCGAGGACAGACCCAATCATGCTGGGAAGACTACTTCGCTCACTGCTGTGTCTTCTCCTCGACCGGGCACTCGACAAGGACTTGGCCCGGAGCTGACGTCATGCTCGACCTCGGCGATCGTGTGCGCACCGATGTTGGCGGCGGAGCATACGTCGACGGTCGTCAGAGCGATACCCAGACGGGTAATGCACCTGCGAGCCCACGGACGGCTGCGCGACGTGCCGAGCGCGCGCAGAGGAGGTGGATCACGGAGAAGTTACGGCTGGAACGCCCGTATCTCGTACGCCAGCAATCGCCCAAGGGTGAGCAAAAGTCGGGAGCCTGAGCAGGTGGCGGCAACCTCGACGTCCACAGCCATAATTGCCCCGCGCCGGCCTACAGGATGGACGTGGGAAGATAGAGGCGCGCGATGGTAATGGAAGGCGTGACGGAGGAAGATACCAAGACAGATTGGGAGAAAAGTCATCAGTTGGCGTCGAGGGTGAGAGAAGCGCCCAAGTGGGGGGGCACGCGAGCGAGGTATTGCCATGATTGAAGTGTTTGGAAACAGTGGTATGCGGAGCGGGCTTGAAGGGCTTGGTGAGCTTGGAAGGACGCATCTCTTTGCGTCATCCTGTGCATCGTGATCAATTTCTTGGTGAGGTCTCTGGTTTTTGTCGTCTCTGCAATGTAGCACTGAGAATTCATTTTGTTACCGGCGCACAGAACGATTAAAAGGACGCCTGAATAAAAATCCATCATTCTATATGATATTCCATGCATCACACCAGGTCGTCCGTGGTCCCCGAATACCATGAAGACGAGGGATGCATTCAACTTTCTAGTTGCCGAAGTCACCGATCACCCATCCTTTGTCAGATGCTGCCCCGGATACAAACAATTACCATTCACGATCGTCTGGATCGGACTCCCTGACGTCGAGGGATTACTGCAGTCGAAGGGCATCACAGATGCACGCTACACTCTGCCTGCAATCGAGGACCTTGCACCACACCTCGTGTTCCTCATCCTGGCCGCCGACCATCTCAACCCGGTCAGCGAGGCCTACTATCACCGCATGCGTGTGGCGCGCCCGGGCCTGGGGGAGTATTGGACGACGCTGGACGATGTGTGTGCCGCGGGTCCGGAAGATCGCGCGGAGTGGTAGTAGATATCCCAACTCGAATGGCATTAGGTTTCCGAATTGTTGTGTCGGGATCGACCAAATTTGATCATCACGTGAGAGGTTGGTGGCAATGCACCTTTTGGTAAAATGAGCAATAGGCCCCTAACAGTAGCATTGCATTTTTGTCTCGGAGCTGCCTGGTCTCAAGTGCAAACATAGTATGCAAGACTCAAGTGTCAACCTTCCAAAGATGAACACAGTGCTGAATTGCCTTGAAGCCCTCAAGGAAGGCCTGGAAGAGTTGCATGGGACTCGGATGGAAGAAATGGATGAATTGCAGACTGCCCTGGATCATGTTGTTGTGATGAAGAACATCCTCAAGGATGCCAGAAAACCAGTATGTTGTGTATTCCTCACATTTCATGCTATGATTAATGATACTCCAGAGAGTGTCAGTGTCAGCAGACAACCTCAAGAAGGCTGGCATCATGAGGAAACAGCTTGTTTTTCAGCCTCAGAAAGTAACTGAGTTAACAAAGGGGCTATCAATGAGTGCAGAGAGCAAAATTGTGGATCTGCATGCACAAATCAAGAAGATCTATGCATATGTCAACATGGATGTACATCTTGTATATTAATCACCTCTCAACCATTTATGAATACTTGCTTGTAGAATGAACAAGGTTCACACATGATCCTTGATACAATACTGCTTGCATTGGCAGAGATTGCCTCAACTCAAATGAGGGGCATTGTCATTATTCCAGAGATGAGGATTGCTAAAGGAGATGGAGTTTCCATCTCTCATCCCATTTCTGGATATGAGTTGTGGTTGTGTGGCAAGGCTAACTATGCAGTTGTTGAGTATGAAGATGTGATGGACAATAAGGGTGAGTCAGATTATCAAACATTATTTTTCCATGTCCATGAAGTACTTTATGGCCTTCTTAGACCGTGTGCTTGGCCCTGGTGGATCCAGACAGGACACATTTGATCTTTTACAAGGTTGTCTGCTTCTTGTTGAAGCCAAGTACCAGAGTCCTGAGGAAACCATAGTCTCCTTTATCCCAGAAGCTGTTAGTCAAGCAACCACATTGCTGAGGTCCACAAAGTGTGTCAGCAGTACCTGCATTACTTCTTTGTCTGAGTATTGCCTTCCAGCCTTCCAGAGGTCCGTTTCTGTCTATGTGACAGGCAGATGTGGATTTTCTTTATCATGAAGTCAGAAAATGGGACACTGACATACTATGAATCAGCTATACGTGATCTGAACAGACATGCCCTGGAAAACTCTGACTTGCAGTTACGTGAAATTGTGCAGCTTCTTTGTGAATGGGTAGGTTTTTCCATCAGGGTCCATATCTGCTGCTTCTCATCAACAACTTGAATTCTTTTAGCTGAAGCCCACAATGACTGATCTGTTTACATTAAAATAGAATGCAGGAGCCTAAGTTGCATCTTCTTGTGATGCAGAGATTGAGGAGGCATCTGGGATAGCCAGCTGTATCAACCTTGTTTACAATTTTATGATCATAATCTTGTTTGATCCTTTTTTCTGTGATCTCATGACCTCAACATGTCTTCATCAGGAAAAATCCTCCCACAACATAGTGCTACATTGTTTGTATTGCACGGTTGTCTTCCCCCAAGTACTTAGCACTACATAGTAATGCTGATAGTGATATATCACTACATAGACCTAACAAATCCGAGCAATGTAATAGCTCATATACCAACATATACCACATAGTCCAACAGAAAGCAGAGCAATCACACGACATAGCATAACATTCCAACTCGGGTATATTCTCAACAGCCATCACTGTTGAGCACATCGGGAATCACATTCTAGTACATATCAGCATCAGCATCAGAAACCCAATCCTCAGCCACTTCCTCATCCTCGTCCTCACCCTCGTCCTCACCCTCACCCTCCGAGTCACCCTCACCCTCGTCAATATCCTCTCCAGCCCTGTGAACATCACCACCATTTACCTCCTGCAAATCATCTATGTTGAAGTCGTCCACCGGGTCTGCTACTGGAGCCTCCTGCATGCCATCTGCCAGATCTGCTACTAGAGTCTCCTCCATGCCGTTGGCCTGCTGATACTCTCAAATGGCATTCTTGAAAGCCATATTTGGGATGGCCTTCTTTTCCTTTTTCATGGTATTCATTGTCAGGCCTGCATGAGCACTAGCGTCAAGCAAAATATCAGTAGAGAATCGTGGTAATCACTAGTACATACTGTCTGTTGTCAAAGACGCACTTCAATATCATTGACAACAATTTGTATCCGGATGTTGCCTTGTCGAACTCATCTAAAGCCTCGTCGTGGCCAACATATGCATTAACATACTCTTCTTCTGTGAATGCAATGGTTTGGCGCACTCCCGTAGCCCACTCGTCGATAGCACATTCAATCTATGTTCTTGTTACTAGTGGAAATGAAATTTGATCCAAATGGGCTTACCGCTGTTAGAGTGAGCGCGAAAGCGGAACGAGGGAATGGTGAGTAATACTTGGACCAGCGAGGACCATCATCATTCCCGTTCTTGAATAGGACTTCATTGATCACTTGTTGGATCGCAGGGTTGGCATAGATTCCTGTGTGTTCGTTGATACAAGAACCTCGGGTCTTAATAATTGAATGCTTACATGGTAGATGAATGCCAATTCAGTCTTAAGCTCGGCGGAGAGAGCCTGATTCTTTAGAAGCACAGCTTCATCTTGACCGCTCTCGAAACCGTATGTTGTCTTGACAATACTGCGTGCCCTCGACTTGAACTGCGATCGAATGTGGGAGGTTCTTGTGGTAACCTACCACGGCATCACATCAATGAGAGAAGTTGGAAGTAAAACTACTTACGAGTTTCATTAGACAAGTGGTATGATCCTTGTCCAGTGTGTGGTGCATCCGGGCAATCTTCCATGCCGATACCGCCCACTGCTCTCCTTGAACTGCGGATGGGTATGGGTTTTGGGTAAGTAGGGTAGAACAGTAGACTTGAATAGCCATCTGGAGAATGGCACATGTCTCCACATCATAGTCGGCTGCCTTGGGTCGACCTCTCATACCCACATCAGATGTCTCGGTCAGAGCGGGAGTGTTTGTAGATGCTCCGGGTCCCTGACTCGGAGCGGGGAGATCCTCAAGCAGGTCTTCCGGCTTCACTGTAAGTGGACCCTCGCATACCCCATCATCATCGCCGGGTTCACGATGTACGCGCTTCCTCGGGATTTGGCGGATGGAGGCAGTACTAGTAGTACTGCTAGCATCGCATGGCTCGGTATTGTCACCCTCGAGTGAGGCAATGTCATCACTAGATAAATTTAAGTAGATTGTTGTAACGAAAAGAGAAAGAGAAACTTACTCGAAAACAATTGCCGCCTGACGTTTAAGTCCCCTTTTTGCAGTAGCATGTTTCACGCTGTTCCGAAGGGCATTGTGCTCACTAGATAATATTAGTAAGCAGGTTAGAATGCAAAGAGAAAGCGAAACTCACTCGATCAAAACTGTCGCTTGACGTTCAAGTACCTTTTTCGGGGTGGCACTTTTCAGCTTCTGTACTGTGGCTAGCTGGCCTGGTGTGAGGGCACATGTACGCGCAGGAATCATGCCAGTAGCCTGATGATACTATGTGAGCTGGGCAAATTTCTCCCGATGGCGGAGACGTGCCTTTGAGTTTCCTAGGCCCACACCCAGCGGTGAAGGCTTAAGAGTCGCAGCCATACGAGGCATGGCTGGTGTGCACACTGCCGGCGGTACATTTCCCTTGCGGGCAATCAGCTGTGTCGCTAAATTCACCCGAGTGTTGGTGCTGGTGCCATGCACTGGTCTGGAGGCGAACTAGTTGGCTAGTAGTTAGACCACAAATGACTCCAGAGAAAAGCAAAAAAAAAAAAATACAGCATCATCTGGCGTGAGCGGGAGAGCAGCAGTTGTCAAGTTCGTGCCTGCTGTGTTGCCGCGAGCCTTCTTTGCAGAAGATTTGGTCACGTCTGGCTGCGCTGCCTTGCTAGCTTGGTTTCGCTTCAACGTCCGTTCCTCACAATGCTTGGCCTTTGTGAGAGCACACTGCTCAGATGCCTGCTTGTTCTGTTCATGTTCTTCTGCAGGGGAGAGGTAAGTAATACTCTTGAACTCCGAGACCTAAGGTTTTGAATTGTTCACCTAACATGACTTGTACTTTTTCGCTGGGACGCCGGATGCGACCGCGACTAGAGTCAGCGGTAGACTGGGTGCACAGTTGCTCGTCTAAAGCCTGAGACATAGTTCTGCAAATAGAAAACCGGTTTAGAATGAATAAAATGGGAGCAGGGAAAAGGGTATGTTCACACGGAAAATGGGTTGTGTGTTGTCAGAGAGTAACGCAGACGGTGAGGTCTTATATATCTGGCAGCTTGAATTAGTAGTGCCACTTTGATTAGCGACACGGGCGGTGACACGTTAAATGCCTGCAAGGACTGGAATGGATTAGATTGAAAAAAAAAAAGGGTACGAACTAGATTTGAGGGTTGAACTCACATTATTTGCATCTCATCAACATGCCACGCATTGCATCTATCAGGACCCGGGGGCCACATACGTGTCGCCAGTGTGGCCGAGGCTTTCCTACACCCTGCAGGGTGCGCCGACACATTGCTCATTCAGCTCGCTGCCATGCAGGCATTGAGGCTGATGATCCGGGTCAAAGAGTTCCAACACACCATGACGAGAACGACGGCAACGACGGCAACGTACTACCTACATCCGGAGAGGATGTCGAGGGACCAGACCTGGCTTCTGAGCATCAACTGGTCGAGATGGACACTGGAGAAGATAGGGAGGTTAATCCAGATGCTGAAGAAGAACCCAACAGTGAAAAAGCTTACTTTCCACGACATGCCATGGAGTTCACCGAGCATTCAGTGGGCGCAGTCTTCAACGACACTAAAACATCCTTCCAAGTGATGCAGGACATTCAAGAGGCCGCTGGACGGGGTACCTATGCTCCATTCAGAGACGTGGAAGAATGGGAGTTGGCTGAATGGTTGATCAAGAACGTCAATCAGCAGGGTATGGAGGACTTTCTGAAATTACCAATCATAAGTGAATGTATTTGATGCGATGCTCACTCACTGTTGGCACCGCGACCAGACGCATAATCAGACACAGCCTAGTTATCACAGCAAGTACCTCTTCATGAAAGCGATTGACCAACTGCCCACGGGTCCAGAATGGTCTTGTGAGCTGATACGAGTCCATGGAGATGCCGTCCTTGATGAGCCAATGGGAAATGTTGAAGCGGATGGTGAGGATGATGCCGAGGAGCTGGAGCTTTGGTTGCGGGACCCAGTTGCCTGCGTTCGAGAGTTGATCAGTAACCCCACCTTCAAAGATGACATAGCATACGCACCTGAGAAGGTTTACGCCGATCCACAAGGGCAAACTCGATGGTATGATGAAATGTGGACTGGTGATTGGTGGTGGGAGACACAAGTGAGTCACGGATATGATAGTGGCCAAAACATACCTCACGCATTGTCTAGCGTCACATGCCAGCTGGTGCAACAATTGTGCCCGTGATCCTGGCATCCGATAAGACAGAGCTATCGCGATTCAAGGGCGATAAGAGTGCATGGCCCGTCTACCTGAGCATCGGGAACATCTCTAAGCAAACTCGTCGTCAGCCCGCAAGTCATGCTTCAATATTGCTGGGTTACTTACCTGTATCCAAGCTGCATTCCTTTGATGACAATTCCCTCGCCGGTTATCGACTCTTTCACTACTGCATGAAGAAGATACTTCAGCCTCTCGTCGTGACGGGTCAGGAAGGGGTTGAGATGGTTTGTGTGGACAGACGAGTTCGGCGAGTCTTCCCAATACTTGCAGCCTATGTTGCCGATCACCCAGAGCAGTGTCTCATTGCGTGTTGCGCAGAGAACAGGTGCCCCAAGTGTCTGGTGCACATTGATCAATGAGGCGAACACATTGAATGTCCGCATCGCAATCAAGCACAAACAACAAACATCCTACACGCACAAGCCACCAGCCAGTACCCACCCAAATTCATCGCCCAAGGCCTTCGCGCAATCTTCTCACCGTTCTGGTCAGATCTTCCCCATACCGACATCTTCACATGCATCTCCTCCGACATTCTACACCAGTTCCTTCAAGGCCTCCTCAAGGACTATATGAAAAAGTGGTGTACAGATATCGCTGGGAAGCCAAACTTTGACGCCCGCTTTCGCGCCATGCCCTACTTCCCTGGGCTGCGTCACTGGAAGCAAGGTATTTCAAAAGTTAAGCAGTGGACTGGAAGTGACCACAAGCAGCTCCAACATGTATTTGCAACAGCCCTCGTTGGGGCGATCCCGCACCAAGATGTCATCAAGGCCAGTTGCGCTCTCATTGACTTCATCCACATCGCTCAGTTCCTATCTCAAACGGACGATACTATCCTCGCTCTACAACGTGCCCTCGCCGACTTCCATTGTTACAAGGATATTTTCGTCGAGCTCGGATGTCGCAAACACTTCAATATACCCAAGCTTCATTCGCTTACTCACTATGTCAGCACAATCAAGAACTTCGGCAGCCTTGACAGTGTCAATACGGAGCACTCGGAACGGTTACATAT